>AYEL01088039.1:0-181216 GCA_000484575.1 Olivierus martensii
GTGTAACCTATATGGAGATATGCTTGTTAGTAAAACGTAAGACATATATAATTTCTAGTTCTAATACTCTTATATACGGTACAGTTTTTTAATACTTTGTCTATTAAAATTATTAAAAAGTTTGGATATTAAGTAAAAATTATTTTCCATTTACAATGTATAAATACGCGTATACTTTTATTTAGATTTTTATTTTAAAGGATATGTTAAAATATTAGTCTTTTATATTATTTCGCTATATAATTTAAGGAGAGGGCACAGACAGTAGTTCCATACACTTGTATATAAATAAAAAAACAAATTCGCTATATCGGAAGTTGAAATGAATCAAAATGTGATCGATTTGTTTTCACCAAATGAATCATGATTCATTTGATTCACTTAGTGATTGAATCATTCTGATCGAATCACTCATGAATTCAGAAAACAATTATCATCTTAGCTGTATTCTTGGCAGATCCGATGATTTCAGATGACGCAAAAATTTTTGTATTTGATGAAAACACGTTCTCTATTTTAAATCGTCATGCTTCCCGCCGAAGAAACCGAAACTGAGGTCAAAGTATGTCACCACTTAACGCAAAAATTCTGCATTTTACAGTTTCATAACATCACCTCCTCTATGAGAAACCATACTATTCCATATTACCTTCCTATTCCATAATACCCCAAGTTACTCTACTTCACTCGCGAATAAGTTTCTAGAAAATTTTAAACAAGAAAACTGTTTTTTTGCAATATACATAATGAAAATTTAATGATTTTTCCATTCAGTGATGACATCCATTCTATGCATAACTAAAACACTTATTTAATGCAAAATATATATTTCATTTTTAGCGGATGATTTAAAAAAAAAAAAAAATTTATACAACATTCCTCTTCCTAATTAGAAAATGTCGATAGTAAAAATCGAGAAGAGATTTTGAAAAGATGCAATTTAATTAAGTGTAAAGAAAGTGAGGAATATATGGAAGTGGCAAATCGGTATTCGATCAATATACACTATAAACTGTCCACCGTGTGCCTGTTGGATAGTAGAGAATTTCTTATCGAAGTTGGCAACTAGCCAGTTGTCGAGTTAACCGGTAGCAGACTTGGCCTCATCTTTTAGAAGTCTTTTCTCACTTTGTCATTTTACTGTTAGATTCTGCCAGCCAGAAATTCCAACCGTATGCATTATTATTGCTAATTTCATTCTTCTACAGGTTAAAAAGAAAGTTATCTCCAAATTCCACCGAAACAACTAAGTCTTCAACTTATACAATTCCTGTTTTAAATATTTACCTTCAAAAGAATGCTTACTCTTCTATAGAAAATGCTTCTTGTAGAAAAAAAAAACAGGTTGTTTGTGTTCCTAAATCAACTAGAGTATGCATATAAATGACACATAATTGATGACAAAAGTAGAAGCCATTTTCATAATATTACTGGCGACAATTCACCCAATTTCCAAACAGCTGTGCAATATCTATTAACAGCAACATTGATACACACTTCTGAATTCCCAGCTGGCATGCAATAACATAGAAAGCGTATTTAATAACATGATTTACATTCTCTGCATCTCTACAGTCGAAAACTTAACATCCGTTCTAATTTTGCTTTCTTTAAATTTACAATGTGCATAGAATAGCAAAAATTATGCTACTATAATAACAAAATGACACTGAAATATACAAAAATTATTCATCTTTATTATCATAACTTTCATCCTACCAGCAAAGCAATACTTATCATTGAAAGATGCTCTTAAAACATTCGCTTTCTTTTAAAATTAATTCATGAAATATATTACTATAAACTGTAAACTTTTTTAATAATAAAAACTTTTACTAACTAAATTAATGTGCTAACTGCAAATTTGCATATAAACTAAAATATTACGATGTTAACAGAACTGTTTTTGTGATAAATAGTAACAGAACCAGACGTGGAAAGCATTTAACAATATTACTCGAACAGAAGAAATTAGATGAAGTGAAAAAATATATATTAAATTTAACAATGAATGAATTTTATAGTTATAATGGCAAACACACAATTCCGAATATTTGAGTTGTAAAAAGCTGCTGCATCGCTCTCGTTGCCATTCTCTTATCGTTACAAGAATGATAATCACGGTAACACTTTAAAAATCTGGACAATAAAGACATGTTTAGCTATAAAATTACTTTAGACTACAGTAAGCAGGAAGCATAAGAAAAATCAGCCATAACAAAGCCATATCCGATAACAATGTATTCGAATAGGATTTTACGCTCAAATGCTACCAAACCTGATATTTTATCACTTCGACCATTTCAGAAAAATCCTCTTTTCTTTAGAAAAGAGATAAAATTTATTGCTATCAAACAACTACTATCGCAACGTACTGTTATTTTTATATTTTAAAGAACATATTTTTCGCTATCAAACATTTATTTTTGCTGTACTCAAACAACAGAAAAGCATATAAAGCAAAGAATAATATTTAGAAAGCAAGAGAACAATCCTTGTTTTCTGCTTTTTTTTTTAAACCAAGACGGTAGAGATGTGGTAAACTGTAGAAAGATCGGTGCTGATGCGATAACGAGATGCTTTAAGACTGCAGTAGCTACAGAAATCAATGCACTCCAGATATGTGTGTGTGGCTCGAGGTGGAGTATCATGGAAATGGTGGTTAAATCACACTTTTTATAATGCTCCAGTGCCATAATACTTATATTAATTGCTACGACACGTTTCGGACAGCAGATTCTTTTAAGAATATAGCAGTGCAATTTAAAAATGAATTGCTCCTGCGATAAGATAGAAAACGAGAGTGTTGCTAACATCTTTTTGAAAATAAGCCAAGGAAAATTTACTAGAAACATGGTAAGATAGGGAAAAAAAATGGAAATTTTTCATAACAAGAAGAAAAAAAAACGTTTACCTTGATTACCAGGCGTGACAAAAGAGCACTAACTGAAACAAGCAAAACAGCACATATGTCTATTTAAAACTTTAATGGATCAAACGTTAACTTATAGTAGTAGGACTGAATGTGATCATATAGAATAGTATTCCATATTGTCACCACCCATACCATAATATTTGAACGAATCCTATTCCAATAGATGCCAAATCTCTTAAAATAGGAAGAGATATTACGAAAGGTGCTTCCTAAATACTCTTAAGAAACTCAGAAATAGTGATGGGCGAAATGATTCTTTTCAATGAATCGATTCATTTGATTCAATTCATTTAAATGAATTGATTTATTTGATTCCATCATTTGATTCATTTGAATCGAAGAATCGATTGAATCAAATGAATCATTTGAATTGAAGAATCGTTTGAATCAAAGAATTGTTTGACTGGGTGAATCGTTTCTACTTGAAGGGGAGGGATGTAGTAGTAGATTTGTGATGATAAATAATGTAGAGAAGGATGGGGTTATGCAAATTGTGACATCACATTATACATTTTTACATATCTATTATTAATATTTTTTGAATAAAATGCAAAATGTTTAGGCTTAATTGTTCAAAAAATAAAGACTGTAGTGTAACCTATTTGGAGATATGCTTGTTTGTAAAACGTAAGACATATAATTTCTAGTTCTAATACTCATATACGGTACAATTTTTTAATTTCGTTTCTCCTATTTTATGTAAAAATGAAAAATATATATTTCATTTTTCATAAAATCGAAGAAACAAAATTAAAGAACTGTACTTGTATTGAATTAGAAATTATATACATATATACATTACATAAAATCAAAGAAAAGAAATTAAGGGGAACAGGTTTTAAAAATTTGTGACGTGACAATCAGGATGGCCATACTTGACGTGATGAAAAACGATGAAGGTACGGAAAGGGACCAAAAAATATTCTAAATAACGTGATATTGTTTATGGATGCTCCATACAACCTGAATTGAGCTCTGCCACTTCGTAATTGGCTAATGATTGGAGAGTGGCATTAAAAAAGACTACTGTAGGCCTACTCACTTCGTAATTGGCTAATGATTGGAGAATGGCATTAAAAAAGACTACTGTAGGCCTACTTTATTTAAAAATTCATTTTAATACATTATAATTATTCATATTAAAAGAAAAATACCCGTTCAATGCTTATCAATTTCAGATATGAGATTACGCCGTGCTGATGAATATCTTTAACTAACTCTAATTTTTGTATTAAAAATTGAAAATTTGTACTTATTTTTCATATGAAAATTTCAAAATTTTACGGTTTTATTAAGTTTTTATGGCTTTTTATAATACTGAAATAATTTTTTTTAAAGAGAGGGCACAGACAGTAGTTTCATACACTCGTATATAAATAAAAACAAATTCGCTATATCGGAAGTTGAAATGAATCAAAATTATAAATAAAAAAAACAAATTCGCTATATCGGAAGTTGAAATGAACAAAATGTGATCGATTTGTTTTCACCAAATGACTCATGATTGATTTGTTCACTTAGTGATTGAATCATTCTGATCGAATCACTCATGAACTCAGAAAACAATTATCATCTTAGCTGTATTCTTGGCAGATCCGATGATTTCAGATGACGCAAAAATTTTTGTATTTGATGAAAACATGTTCTCTATTTTAAATCGTCATGCTTCCCACCGAGGAAACCGAAACTGAGGTCAAAGTATGTCACCACTTAACGCAAAAAATTCTGCATTTTACAGTTTCATAACACCACCTCCTCTATGAGAAACCATACTATTCTATATTACCTTCCTATTCGATAATACCCCAAGTTACTCTACTTCACTCGCGAATAAGTTTCTAGAAAATTTTAAACAAGAAAACTGTTTTTTTGCAATATACATAATGAAAATTTAATGATTTTTCCATTCAGTGATGACATCCATTCTATGCATAACTAAAACACTTATTTAATGCAAAATATATATTTCATTTTTAGCGGATGATTTAAAAAAAAAAAAAAATTTATACATTCACTCGCAAATAAGTTTCTAGAAAATTTTAAACAAGAAAACTGTTTTTTTGCAATATACATAATGAAAATTTAATGATTTTTCCATTCAGTGATGACATCCATTCTATGCATAACTAAAACACTTATTTAATGCAAAATATATATTTCATTTTTAGCGGATGATTTAAAAAAAAAAAAAAATTTATACAACATTCCTCTTCCTAATTAGAAAATGTCGATAGTAAAAATCGAGAAGAGATTTTGAAAAGATGCAATTTAATTAAGTGTAAAGAAAGTGAGGAATATATGGAAGTGGCAAATCGGTATTCGATCAATATACACTATAAACTGTCCACCGTGTGCCTGTTGGATAGTAGAGAATTTCTTATCGAAGTTGGCAACTAGCCAGTTGTCGAGTTAACCGGTAGCAGACTTGGCCTCATCTTTTAGAAGTCTTTTCTCACTTTGTCATTTTACTGTTAGATTCTGCCAGCCAGAAATTCCAACCGTATGCATTATTATTGCTAATTTCATTCTTCTACAGGTTAAAAAGAAAGTTATCTCCAAATTCCACCGAAACAACTAAGTCTTCAACTTATACAATTCCTGTTTTAAATATTTACCTTCAAAAGAATGCTTACTCTTCTATAGAAAATGCTTCTTGTAGAAAAAAAAAACAGGTTGTTTGTGTTCCTAAATCAACTAGAGTATGCATATAAATGACACATAATTGATGACAAAAGTAGAAGCCATTTTCATAATATTACTGGCGACAATTCACCCAATTTCCAAACAGCTGTGCAATATCTATTAACAGCAACATTGATACACACTTCTGAATTCCCAGCTGGCATGCAATAACATAGAAAGCGTATTTAATAACATGATTTACATTCTCTGCATCTCTACAGTCGAAAACTTAACATCCGTTCTAATTTTGCTTTCTTTAAATTTACAATGTGCATAGAATAGCAAAAATTATGCTACTATAATAACAAAATGACACTGAAATATACAAAAATTATTCATCTTTATTATCATAACTTTCATCCTACCAGCAAAGCAATACTTATCATTGAAAGATGCTCTTAAAACATTCGCTTTCTTTTAAAATTAATTCATGAAATATATTACTATAAACTGTAAACTTTTTTAATAATAAAAACTTTTACTAACTAAATTAATGTGCTAACTGCAAATTTGCATATAAACTAAAATATTACGATGTTAACAGAACTGTTTTTGTGATAAATAGTAACAGAACCAGACGTGGAAAGCATTTAACAATATTACTCGAACAGAAGAAATTAGATGAAGTGAAAAAATATATATTAAATTTAACAATGAATGAATTTTATAGTTATAATGGCAAACACACAATTCCGAATATTTGAGTTGTAAAAAGCTGCTGCATCGCTCTCGTTGCCATTCTCTTATCGTTACAAGAATGATAATCACGGTAACACTTTAAAAATCTGGACAATAAAGACATGTTTAGCTATAAAATTACTTTAGACTACAGTAAGCAGGAAGCATAAGAAAAATCAGCCATAACAAAGCCATATCCGATAACAATGTATTCGAATAGGATTTTACGCTCAAATGCTACCAAACCTGATATTTTATCACTTCGACCATTTCAGAAAAATCCTCTTTTCTTTAGAAAAGAGATAAAATTTATTGCTATCAAACAACTACTATCGCAACGTACTGTTATTTTTATATTTTAAAGAACATATTTTTCGCTATCAAACATTTATTTTTGCTGTACTCAAACAACAGAAAAGCATATAAAGCAAAGAATAATATTTAGAAAGCAAGAGAACAATCCTTGTTTTCTGCTTTTTTTTTTAAACCAAGACGGTAGAGATGTGGTAAACTGTAGAAAGATCGGTGCTGATGCGATAACGAGATGCTTTAAGACTGCAGTAGCTACAGAAATCAATGCACTCCAGATATGTGTGTGTGGCTCGAGGTGGAGTATCATGGAAATGGTGGTTAAATCACACTTTTTATAATGCTCCAGTGCCATAATACTTATATTAATTGCTACGACACGTTTCGGACAGCAGATTCTTTTAAGAATATAGCAGTGCAATTTAAAAATGAATTGCTCCTGCGATAAGATAGAAAACGAGAGTGTTGCTAACATCTTTTTGAAAATAAGCCAAGGAAAATTTACTAGAAACATGGTAAGATAGGAAAAAAAAAAATGGAAATTTTTCATAACAAGAAAAAAAAAAAACGTTTACCTTGATTACCAGGCGTGACAAAAGAGCACTAACTGAAACAAGCAGGAACAACAAAAGAGGAAAAAAGAAAAAAACTATCGAGAAATAAATCATGAAAGAAGTTGAAATAATCAGTAATATTCTTAACTGAAAATACAATATCTGCATCTGAAAGGTGAAGCTGAATCTTCTTGAATTAATATCCGACGTGACATTTCTATAAATATTCAAGTTCTCCTTTGATATCTAATTAAAATTCAGAACTTTCTATTGATCCTGTTGTATCTTATATATAAACTTCTGCAGTTCGTTAAAAAAAATAAATAAATATTTCTCTGAATACAAAAATAAAATATAATAGATACATACTAAAATAATTAACAAGTTATAAGCCAGAATTAAATAAACTAAAACAAAAAAAAAAATCTTATAAAATTATTTTTATTGCGTAAGTCTTTGTTACGTCATAAACCATCATTGTTTCGTCATATACAGTATTACGATTTCATTATAGATTATTGTTAAGCTTAATTAACTTCTAATTTTCGACTGTTCCTCGGCCAATCTGTCATCTGCATATTAATAGTAATAATAATGAATATTATAATCAGCGAATATAATTATTAAAAATTCGATTAAAGTGCAATTATCATTCACACTTCGACTTGTTAAAAAGTTTATTTTAAATGTAGAAATTTTAAAAATAATATCAATTTTGCACCAATCGATATATTATTAAAAACAATGTTTGCATTCAGCAAGGATTTTTATCGCATGTGGAGTCAATTTGCATATTTAAATATAGTACACGTAACTATGATGTAAGTTAAAAATATGTTGCAAGTCCTCGAATATAAATGGATTTATTTTCCCCTTTTTATCAATTTACTAGAGAAAATATACGATGTTGTTCGGAATTTCTGCTACACAACGCAATTCGTAGACGTCAGTACTGAAAAATTGCTTAGAAATTTTTGATTTCTTAGAAGGAATTGTGTCCTAGAAGAAGAAAAACGCATGCAAAAATCCGAAACTATCGTGCAAAACTTTCTTTACGATGTCTTAAGAGAAGAATTTTGCATATGAGAAAAATTTTAATGCATTAAAACAATTCCTGTGCAAAAATTATTCATTCTCTGTGATACGGAATGCGACAATTTTCTGCTTTTTAGCATTGCAGTAGTTCATACGGCATTATGTTTTTTGCTAAAGCAATTGTCATGATTGCTGCATCATAATGAATGTTTATTCTTCTATAAAAATGCTTGTTAGTTTGTTAACTGAGTATTTTTTAGCCTTAGAATCTTGTGCAAAAATTATTCATTCTCTGTTAGATAGAATGCGATCATTTTCTGTTTTTTAACATTGCAGTAGTTCATACGACGTTATGCTTTTTGCTAAAGCAATCGTCGTGATTGCTGCATTATAATGAATGTTTATTCTTCTATAAAAATGCTTGTAAGTTTGTTAACTGAATATTTTTTAGCCTTAGAACTGAATGGAAAGGTGGATCACAGAATGATGCTCTCTGAATTCGATTAAAGCGCATCTAGAAACTGAGTGGAGGACAGGAAATGTTTAATTAACGTTGTTGGACCTTAATTAGTAAAATACTCTAGTGCGGCTAGTTAATGAATTCACAATCTGACGTTTAAACGTATAATTAGATTTGTTAGCAGTAGATACCAATTCTAGAGTCAGAAATTACATTTAATTTGAAGAGAAATACCAATTATTTATTACCAATTATGAAATTTAGAGTTGTAGTACTAGTAGTAAGTGTTTGTTTAAATTTTTTTTTTCCTCAATGTAGTTGTATAGATAGTGGTTCTCGTTCATCGGGGACCACAGATTCATTCTATATAGATTTAATGTATTGCCTGGTCAAGATAAGTCTCATTTTAGAATTCTATTGCACTCCTTCTCTCCTAACTTTTAAGTTATAGTGTCCCAGGATAATTTGACCACGATATACTTTACAGATAGTATCATATGTCTGGTAAAGATTTATTTTAAAACCCCTCTTCTATCATACTTTGAAAAACTTCGGGTTATAAAAGTTAACTTACGAAACAACAAAGGTGGACAATAAATATAAAATTGTTATTTTTTTTTATTAGTTTTCTTTGTAAATTCGGCATTCATTTCGAGCAAAAATTACATTTTTCTTTTATCTCACATAACTTATATACGAGATTTTTCCAGTAGGATGTATATAAAGTGTACATAAATGTTATAAAATTACTAATAACTCGTCTATACAAAAATTGAAATGAATGTAAAATAGTTCTTTTAGTTTTACATATTATGTGTTAGAAACGATAACAATTAGGAGAAGAATAGAAAGAAAATAAAATATATAAAAAAAAAAGAAAAAAATACAAGCAAAGGATACTGGAGCAATGCAATATAAACAAGTTTCGATCTCACAAATATTGACAAACCAATATTACTTCTTCAGCTTTAAAATGGAATTGGCAGAGAAAGTTGACGTATCTCAAGTAGAACAGATCTTTCTTTTTTTATATACAGTAAAAAAAAAAATCTAAAAGAAATGACAACACGCATAACATGACATAAAACTTCACAATTCATCGATATCAAAGGAAGTCAGTCTGTAAAATTGTCATTTTAAAGTTTTTTTTTATAAAGTTTGTTGTTTTGATGGAAAAAGAAAGGGTTAATTAGCATTTCTGATATCGTTAAAAGAATAATTTTACGTAATTTTTCATTGAAAAGAATGAATCATTCGTTATATAAGTTAATTATAAATTAAACGTCATTCAGAAAAAAATAAAATATTACACAACATCTTATTGTTGGAGGAAGTATCATTATCTACTTGTTACTGAGAGAACAAACTGTGCTAATGGAATATTCTATTGAAACTGCAAACAGTTGTAAAATGTACTATTGACAAACTTATTTGCATATACAGTTTTTCTCTAAAGGAAATTATCCTTGCACACTTGACGACAGCATCGGAAGTCAGTATTGAGTCTATGGGAGCGGCATATTACCAACTTTTGTGACGGTATTAATGCGCACGGAACAGTCGATTTCTACGTAAAAATTAACAATGTCAGTGTTATGGTGTTTATTTTTATGTAATCGTGCTTCTGGGTTTTAAGTTTTCAATTTCGAATAAGTATTTCAATGTAATTTGCTTCGTTTGACGGCTAATCATGCAGCCTTTCGAGAACGACTTAAAATTATAACTCTCCGCCATTTTAGAATAGTTAGAATCAATTAGAATGTACACAACATCATTGAGCATCTGATCATCGTATATATTACATACACAGATTACTAAATATTAAAATCATGTTAATATCGTTACTGTAACGTCGCGAATAATTTAGCGGATTATATCATCGGCGTATTGATATAAATGAACTTCGGCTTTCCCATAGACTCAATACTGACTTCCGATGCTGCCATCAAGTGTACAATAGCATGATTATTACTTCTATCTTTAAAATACAGTTAATTCAGTTATTATTACATACTAAAAACTGATAACTTTATACTTTAAGTTTGATTAACTTTGGTTTAATTACGTTAAAAATACCAAAAAAGGATCAGAGATTACATAGATTAAAGAAAAAAAAAGTCAGACTGTAAGAGAAATGATTTCATTGATTCATTATTGTAGAAGAACGAATGCAATTAACTTTCAACAGAACTTCTTATTGTAATTCAATAAAAAATCTATCGGTTAAATATAATTAACGACGAAAAGATATAATAAACACTAAGTTAATTACTATATTTGTTATCCTAACAAGTAAATAAATACCACGCAAAAAAAAAAAAACTTTTCTTACGATCCGCATAAAATTCCAACAATTACTCTAATTAATAAATTCTTTTGATCCTCCCATAAGCTTGGCTTTGTTATCTAGATCATTAAACATAATTAATAAAGTTTTCGATTAGTTAACTGTTAATTTGTTTTTGTATACTTTTCGTGACGATTAATAATAATTATGGTTTAAATTTAAACGAAATAAATTGGATTTTAATCACTGTTTAATTCGTGATGCGTTTAAACTTTAAATACATTTAATAATAATTGTTTCTTCAGCAGAGCAGTTAACTTTCTATTAAGGGTTATTAAAACAAATTAATAGTTTCGGGTGATTTCTGCTTGCATTCCTTAATCTTCTTTCACTCCATTACTAAATTCCTGAGACTAAAAACGTCAACAAATGTATGTTAAGTGCAGAGTAACAATAACATTTACATATTTAGAGAAGATACTTCAACGTTATTAAGCGCAACAATTAAAAACAGCATGTAGAAGAAACAAAATTCCTTTTTTCTGGTAAAAATTTTTCGGTTACAGTGCGATATATTTTTACAGCAACGAATAAATATGTTTAAACGGCACTTATCTTTCTAAATAAAGAAAAAAGTTAACATGTTTAAGATAGTTATGTAAACACTACGAATAAAATTTCTTTATGTTTTAATCTAGCAATTTTTTTGATAATTTTCTAGCTCACAGTAATGTAGCTAAACTTAGCATGTTGCAGTATGGATTATATACCTCACCTTATGTCATTAATTCATTTCAAGACTCGAAAAACGATGTAAGTCGAATAAACGCTTTAAAAAACGACCTGGACCTCTAAAGAAACTTATAATGTCGGTAATAACATTTTAAAGCTTCTAATTAATTCTAAAAAGTATTTTGCATATTTTATTCATTCATTTTTATGTGGTCAAAATATTCTTGTACGCAGCGTAAAAAGTTGAAGAAGAGTGAACTTCGGCGTAAAGACGCAGCGTCTAGCAAAATACAGGAAGTGACATCATCAGTATCGATACACCGACGTAAATCGTAGTATGACTGTACTATAATGCTATTTTAATACTGTAAATCGATATATATTCTATGAAAATGATTAACTTCATCTGTAGTGACGAATAAAGTTCGCTTCTTCGAGTATTTTCTTGTCTGTGATAGTTCGATAGTATGGCCATTTTTGGCTTATTGCCAAATTTTAAGTTTGCACTTTTTCACTGCAATACTGTCAATCGTGATAAATCTGATTCGATCATATCGTGTCGTCATTAGATTAGCTTTCGAACAAAACTTAAGTTTTTCCTCGTTTTAATTGAATTCTTGTTTTTTTTTAGTTCTTTTCCTAATTAATTATCTTAAAAACGAAATACTTTCCGAAAGTTTTTTCACGATTACGCGCAATCGGGGATTTTTATGATTCTTGCAAAGAGGGGATGACTATGAATTCATCAATCTAAGACAATTATTTATTTTCATAGTGTATGGTTTCATTAAAAATTGCATGTTTATTATTGTTATCAAAAGTTTATTCATTATCACTCTGAATTCATTAAAAGATACATTCATTAAAAAAATAAATTGTTCAAAAACAAAAACGGTTATAAATTTTTGGGGGAAGAATTAAAGACATCCTATACCAGAAAACTGTAAGTTTTACTTGCAAGAACACTATAAACATCAAAAATTGTATGTTTTATCTTGAATAATTGAGTTTAATCAAAATTTATAGTTTATTATTCATAAAAATTATTAAAATTTTTGCTGCGTTCGTTCATTTTCAAAGAGCTTGAGAGTGAAACTTGATCTTAAGTGCATTTCACATTTCTTAAGAGCGAAACTTGATGCTTTTAATTCTTAAGAAATTTAAACATCAAAAATAAAATTCTAATTCATAAATTAATCAAAATGGCGTATATTTTTCGCAGGTTTAACCAAAATAAAGAAAGATTACTCTTACAAGAATATCATTTTTTTAATCTGTCAGCAACTACAAGTTTGATTTTTTTTTTTTTTGTTTCATTTATTATTCATATTTTATGAATGTTCATGTTTAAATTTTCGATATATATCTATTAAAAAAAAAAGCATACTATTGACGGAATTTGAAAGATGAAGGATCGGTGTTCTGAGAGGCTAGAGTAAATCTCTAGAGCTACTTTTAAGGATATAAACTGTTCAAAAACTGTCATCTTCAATTACTTTTCAGATATAGTACACTATAGTACAAGAATGCGACGTAGTTGCAATTCGCTGAATCTTTCACAACGCGAGAAAAACCTTTTTTTTTTTTTTTTTTATCAAGAACTCTGCAAGAAAATCATCAAAAGAATACCATAAAATTTATTCGACAACATTAAGTGTTGCGTTATATGAACCGATCACCCTCAGTTTTAGATTAATCGTATAAAAAGTTTGTTAAATATTTTCAAGAATATCAATGATGTCTTCAAACCAGTGACAGTAACAGCTTGCGTGGCATTTTCTTCCTTTAAGAATCGCTTACATAGCTAGAATATACATTTTTATGGATATTAAGAATTGTCGGAAGCTCATTTGTTTCCCATTGAGTATAAAAATTGACGAAAGCAAAAGGATATATTCAGAAAGAATAATGAACTCTTTCGAAATGCTTACTAAAGCTCCAACATCTTAAGTATTATTTAAGAAGGCAGTTAAAGTAATGCAACTGTCATTCTTCAATTCTGATCTCTTGCGAATATATTTTACTCTTAAATAAAAAAAAAAGGTATAATATCGAATTTTTTCTAATTTTTAACGTTAAATTTCAGCGAAATTTATGCCTTATAGGTACATCAGCATTTTGAGATTTATCGTATGCGAAATCTCGAAATTGTACTCGTCATTTCTTATAGCCCTTTAAAGCTAGCCAATCACCATCGAGTACACAAAATGTCACGACGCGTCGCTCGCGTTCTTAAACTACCGGGAAGTAAGGCTGGATTCACACTGGCCTTGCGACTGCGATCTCGACCACAACCACGACCGTTGTTATAGAAACAATCCCACCAGGCCTCGCTTCCCGACTGTTCTCTGCGACCACGACAATATTGAACTTATTGAATATTGTTGCTGTCGCAGCGGCTACGTCAATACGATAGCCAATAGAAAGGAGGCATTTGGTCATCTGGCGTTCTTATTACCCGATAGTAAATAGGAGAGCGACGCGCTTGGCAACGCGACGCGTCGTGACACTTTGTGTACTCGATTATGATTGGCTAGCTTAAAGGATTAGTAGAACGATAAAATCACTAAATTTATGTTTTGTAACTCGAAATCAATACAGTAGATTGAAGAATTAACGTAATTCTAAAGTTTTGTATAAGAAATTTCCTCTTCAGCAATGTTTTTTTTTTTTTATATTATTTATTCATAGAAGACGAATACATAAATAGCAAAAAATAATGATTATAATTTTGATTATAATTTTTTTTTTTAATTTTCTTCCTTTCGATTTTATAAGGAAAACAAAAAATAAATCTTCACTTTTATACAGAATTCTTAAACATGCTTACTTTAAATAGAATTTTATTAAATTTCAAACGTGATATTTTTTATTATTCATTTTTTTTTCTTCTAGTACGAGGGTAATAAAAATAACAATTATTCCCTTTTAATTTTAACCTGAATGCTGCCACTTTAAACAATAGTTTATTGAAGTTAGAACGTTTTTCTTTCATCAATATTTTTTCATTGTTTATATTCAAGTTAGAACGTTTTTCTTTCGTCAATATTTTTTCGTTGTTTATAGTTTGCTGCATCGTGATTACTGCCTTTTTTCTAATTTTAAGAATTTTTCCATGAATAATTTATGAATACAAATCGATATTAGCAATAAAAAAAGGATCTATAATTAATGTAATACAATAGTAATAATAATACATGTTACAAAATAAAAAAATGCTATGTATATATGTTTTATTCACTGTCCTGTTTCACCTATCCTCATTATTTATGTATTAAAATGACCTTGTTTAACGCTGTTTGATTTAGCGCTTTGTTTTCTTGCAACTTCCTCGTTTATCCCCCCACGTTAAATGAGGTCTTACTGTATATATCAGTGGTTCCGAACCTTTTTTTGGCCATGCCCCACCTAGGTCTCTCTAAAATGCCGATGCCCCCTGAGAAGTGAACTCCTGTTCACATGGAGAAGGCCTGAAAGGCTATTAACTTGCTCTAAACAGGCTTCCAAAACATGGCATCCATGAATCAGAAAAATAAAAGAACAAAAGGACAGTTGAAGTACTGAGGAAGAAATCACTAAAAATTGTTTAAAAAAACTTAAATAATAATATAAATTAATATGAAAAAACAGCAAATAAAGTTTCACAACTGCAGTGTACATTCTGATTTTAATTTTAAAAATGTGTATGTCCCAATATATATTTATATACTGTATATATTGCCCCTAAAACCAAAACAAATGAAAAAAATTCATTGTTAATAATTCATTCCCAAATTGCCCCCTAGTGGGTTGTATGCACCATGTTGGAAAACACTGGTATATATAAGAGTAAGTTACATTCATAAATATATATATATTTTTGCGAATATAACTTATTTAATAACTGATAAACTTACTGAAAATTCAGATTTACTATAAAGCAAAACCAATTCTACCTTTAAGCAAATAACATATATATACTGGTATAAATAAAGTGAAAAAACCATGGATATCAATTTCTTAGTAGTAATATTTTTGGAAGGTGAGCTTATATTTAATAGGAAACTTTTTAAGAATATGAATGTCATATTGTTCTAACATTTGAATGTTAGATGGTCGGCTTATACACGAGTATTTGTAGATACTTAAAATGAGATTGAAATTAGCATAAAATTTAGTTATATTTATTATTAATTTTTTGGTAAACTTAGTATAATATTAATATTAAAAGCATAAGTTATTTTATCATATATTATGCATTGTAAATTATAAACTTGTGCAAATAATTTTCAATGCAATTCTTGAATGTATTATTAAGGTTAATGAAACAGACTGAATTAAAGTTAAAAAATAATATTGATGACATACATATTTATATCATTTTATTATATTGTGATGTTTATATCATGCCTCATAATCTAGTATTGTGATGTTTATATCAATTCACTTAGTTTTATATGGAATGATTTTGTTTAACGTTTATACAAGTGTTTCCTTTTACAGCTTATAAACGCCTCCCGCGTTGGCCGGGTTATATTGATATAACCTTAATGCCTAATGTAATTCTTTTGAAAGATTACACTTCTGGCAATTCAGGTACATCCCCGTTCACTCCTCCACCACGTTGAGGTGCAGGTAGGATTTGGAGGAGATTGAGCCAATTATCAAAAGTATATCATGGTTTAGACCAATTTATTGATTGAATTACAATGCAAATGTAAACCCATATTTAACATTCTTTTAACAAACAGCAAACAAAATATTACACTGTTTATTAAAAGAAAATATGGATTTAAAATTGCATTCTAATTAAGTCAATTTGTTGGCATACACCATAATATCATTTCGATAATTGACTCAATGGCTCTGAAAAGAGCCGTTTGTTCTTACTTGGATCATGATATAATCGAAACACTATACTTAAATTTTTAAACTGGATATTTTTCTTTTATATGCTCTACCATGGTTGCAAAAATATTACTTCCAGGTTGTCCGAAAATTGATAACCACATGAAATAATCTATATAGATAGATAGATGTGGTGAACGCATCATACCAAATCTACAAAGGAAACCCTTCAGCCTTGACCAGTAGCTCTCCACATGATTTATGCATTCTCCATTTAGAGGATCAACAAAGTTTTGTGAATGGTCGACAGTCTTGTGAATATATGGTGATACTTGTCCTAAGGTTCCCAATGATGCATAAGATGAAAATCTGTCAGTCCAAATTTCTGTGCCAGGTTTTACATATTTACATATAAGTGGAATTAAAATTTCTGAACTTCTGTTTTTTACATAAACAATTATTCCTCTTTGAAGAGTGCAGTCATAAATTCCAAGAATCCATTTTTCTGATCCAGTCATTCTTTGGCCACGATGATATTTTCTGCGATTGATACAATTTTCTTCTATTTGGACTACTGATCCTGGCCCTCCAAAACAGAAATGCTGTGGAATATTTAAAAGTTTCCAGGAGCAAATTTCAGCAAAAAAAACATAATACTGAATTACACTTTTAATTGATATACCATGCTGAGATGATGTACAATCTGGTCTTATTAAACAGCAAAAATTATATAGAATATAAAAAATATCTTTGTAGCTCAGCTTAGTTTTTTCAAAAAATGTACCAACCGTCATGGATTTCTTCGTTTTGCACCGTGAACAACGGTAGCAAAATCCTCCTTTGGAATCTCCATTTGCAATTAAAAGCATCAAATTTCGGCAACTTGATCGAGAACATCTGCTCTGTCGTTGAAGTAATCCAGAATTTCTTAGATCTTCGATTATATCACGATCCGATCGATTTCTATGAAAAAAATTGCATAGATCTTCCATACGCCGTACATCGCTCAGCAACATTTCTGCACGTATAAAGAAATCAAGGATTAGTGTTGCCAACATTGGATGATGATTTTCCACTAACAAGGTAAGACCTCGAAGAAAATCTACAAGAATTCTACTAACTTTTTGTGTATGAGGTACGTAGTTGGCAATAAAAAAAATAATCGATTAATATTTTAGTTGTTTATTAAAACGTATATATGAACAAAACAAAAAATCTTTAATACATATTTCACTTAAAAAACATTAATTTAAATGAATTTAAAACTAAAATAACCTAATAGGTAGGTTTTACAAACATTTTTTTTATTTACTTGATTAACAGCAAAAAATTCTAATTAAAACGAAAGATTTTCGATATCCTTAATTTCTACTCCACTGCATTCGTAATTTTGCATAGTTTTTATATTTTTAAAAATCTTTTGGAGAATGTTATAGTTATGACAACATTTATTTTGCCTAGTTAGCCCAGATCTAATTGCTAAAATACTAGGGTGCGTTTGTAAATTCAACACGCTACATCACTGATGTACATCCAAACTGACGTCATAACAACCCATCGGTGGGTTATAGATTTTTTTTTTGCATATTTTACGCCCTCTTTCCAATCAGAGAGATTACTAAGGGGGCGGGGCCAGTTCCAACCACAGGCTGCACCCACGCATATTTTATGCCCCCTTTCCAATCAGGAAGATTACTAAGGGGGCGGGACCAGTTCCAACCACGGGCTGCACCCACATCCTGTGTAGGGGGGCCGGATGGTAAATGATGGGAATCACCGGACTGGGCCCAGTAAGCGGACCGGATGGTGAAGGACGGGGATCACCGGGCCGGGCCCAGTATCCCAGGGTGGGGCCAGTTCCAACCACGGGCTGCACCCACACCCGTGGAGGGGTGTCGGATGGTGAAGAACGGGGATCACCGGGCCTGACCCAGTACCCCGAAGGGTAAGAAACCTTTAAAGTTTAAACATCTGTCATTTATAGTGTTGATCGGGCTGCACCCACACCCGTGGAGGGGGGCCGGATGGTGAAGGACGGGGGCTGCACCCACACCCGTGGAGGGGGGCCGGATGGTGAAGGACGGGGAACGAGCTGCACCCACACCCGTGGAAGGGGGCCGGATGGTGAAGGACGGGGATCTGCACCCAAACCCGTGGAGGGGGGCCGGATGGTGAAGGACGGGGATCACCGGGCCGGATGGAGGGGGGCCGGATGGTGAAGGACGGGGATCACCGGGCCGGGCCCTACCCCGAAAAAATTCCGGGACCAGACCCGGTCCTCCAACGTGGCACGCCAACGCGTTACCACTCGGCCATCCGGCCGAAATCCGAGACCAGACCCGGGACGCGAACCCGGGTCCTCCTGCGTGGCACGCTAACGCGTTACCACTCGACCATCCTGCCGCGTGGGTTATAGATTATGATTTAAAGTGTCTGTTTTTAAATTCAACCCTTGTGCGTCAAGATGGCTGATTATTTGGGTGTTATTTTATCTTCTGCTGGTAATCAATTTTTTAATACGGACGTAGGAAATTATTTTTTCAAAAGCAAAAAAATCTGCTCTGAAACTGTCAATAGACAGAGCATAAACTAATTCTCCAATCTTTAGATTTATTTTTCGCATACAAGCATTAACATATGGTCTAAATGGCACCATTTTCGAGTTATAACCCTTCAAAGCTAGCCAATCACCATCGAGTACACAAAATGTCACGACTCTGTGTCCACCACTCGTCCACTAGCGTCAACCGAACAAATACTATGGTTGATGTTGTGAGTTAGGCTGGATTCACAATGACCTTGCGACTGTGATCGCGACCACAACCGCGACCGTTGCTATAGAAACAATCTCAGCAAGCCTTGCTTCACGACTGTTCGCTGCGATCACGACAATATTCAACTTGATGAATATTGTCACGGTCACAGAGGCTACATCATTACGATAGCCAATAGAAAGGAGGCATTTGGTCATCTTTTACGAACTGTATGCTACATCAACTCTTACTGGCTGTTGTTTACGCAGTTACTATTGGTTGATTCGAAAAATCGTGAAACCGGTCGTGATCAATGTGCATATTCTGTCGCAAACCTCAGTCGCGGTCGTGGTCGCGATCGCAGTCCCAAGGTCAGTGCGACCAGTATGAATCCAGCCTAAGGCTGGATTCACACTGGTCTGAGACCACGTCTACGACTATGACCACGAGTGACAACTTGCGATAGAACATGCACATTGATCACCACTGTTCATCACTGGCTTCACGATTTTTCGAATCAACCAATAGCAACTGCGTAAACAACAGCCAATAAGAGCTGATGTAGCATACAGCTCGTAACAGATGGCCAAATGCTTCCTTTCTATTGGCTATCGTAATGACGTAGCCGTTGCGACCGCTCGTAACAGATGGCCAAATGCTTCCTTTCTATTGGCTATCGTAATGACGTAGCCGCTGCGACCGCAACGATATTCAGCAAGTTGAATATTGTCGTGGTCGCAGTAAAAAGTCGGGAAGCAAGGCCTGATGGGATTGTTTCTATAGCAACGGTCGCGGTTGTGGTCGAGATCGCAGTCGCAAGGTCAATGTGAATCCAGCCTAAGAAGGCGAGCGACACGTTGTGACGCTTTGTGTACTCAATGGTGATTAGCTAGCTTTAAAGGGTTATAACTCGAAAACGGTCCATTTAGACCATATGTTCATTAGACATTTTCGAGTTGTTTCGAGACTCCTTATCAGTACACAAAATTTTACGACAAAGTTTTTCTTTATCCTGTATATTTAGAAAACCGACTTTTTTTAAAAAAATTTAAACTTATTAATATAATTACGCACTATATAAAGTCGCGGCATATAGGGCCTTTTTCCAAACGACATTAACAATTTTTCAACAAAAGATTATGACGAGGGAATACAATGAATAAGCAAACATGGTTTTTTTTATAATATATATGAAATATCTTTCTGTCTTTTGGAAACTAAGAGGCACGAAAACACGGCGTTGAACGTGGCTACCTTAAAAAAATGATGGAGCTTAAAAACGAAAGCGATACATAAATTTCGATTGTGCCTGTTAACGAAAAACTAAAAAGTTAATAGAGAAGATAAATCGCACTGAAGTCGCTTTTCGATGGCATAATATATTATTTTAATCACTTATTACCAACGATAAACTTTATGCAGTAACGAAAAGAAGAGTATATCAAATACTAGTTAAGAATTTACGAAGTAACCAAGAAATGTTTAGAAAGCGCAACGGATGTTTGCGTTAACACGACGAACGGAACATTAGCGCAAAATATAATGCAAACAATGTTATGTATAATTTAGCATAGTTTTAAAATATTAAAAAACTTGCAAAAAATTATAAATTTAAAAAAAAAACATCGAAATTCGATAACAACACTCAAAATCCAACAATGATAAGAATGTCTTTTTGGAAAATCAATTGTTGGTGGAAAATTCGTGAAAATCTATGAAAAGCCAAACAGAATACGATTTATTTTGAAGACGAGGTTGTTCAGGTAAGCAATTTATTTTTTGAATTATGTTTAAAACTATTATAGGAAACGATTCAAAGTTTCGAAAAATCGAAAACTAATTATAACGAAATCGCATCATTTCTAAAATATGGCTATGGACTTTAAGCCTTTATTAAATGATAGACATTCACCGCGTAGATTTTCTTCGAGTCAGGCGAATGTTAATTTTTAATTTACTACTGTTTGTTTTATTTTATTATGTAAATTTTTTTTATTTAATCCGTGTTTGAATAATTAATTTTTCATTCACCAATAATTAAATAAATTAAACATTCATAAACATATTCGATTTTATGCATATACAGAATAAAATTTTGAAAAGCCAAAAAAGTTATTTTTTAATAAATATAAATTAATTTACTTATACTACCAGATTTTGAAGATTGTTTTTCATCTAAAAAGAATTTTAAAGTGAATTAAAAGCAAAATGATATTGATTTATTGTTAAGTTACACTATAATTTTAGAATATATAGGTTGACTATCAAAAATCCGGCAATCAATTTTCCGGCATGAATGTCGGAACGCATTTTTTAATTTACCAGGTTGGCGTACCATTGTTTTCTGGTGGTGCCGTTTATGTTTTGACGGCGCTATACTCCAGATTCAGATGTTTGGTCATGTTGGCAACCAGGGTTGCCAGATTGGATTTTTTGACGCCTAATGAGCTCTTTCTAGCTTTTTTTAGACACGGTTGGTGTTAGAATTTTTAAAAAATATTTTGGCGTTTTATCTGGCATTTTTTTTTTGCTTATTGGCATTATATAAAATCTTTTAACTTTTTTCGAGGAGTCAGTTACAAATTAAGATTCTATAGAATTATATTTAGTTAGATTAAAATTCTGAGGAAATATTTTATTTAGTTGAATTAACATTCTATAGAACTACAGTCTTCTATTTACTTATTAAACAATAAAATTTCATTTGCTTTTCATTTAGTGTTTAATTTTATTTCTCTTTAAAGCGTGGTACAAGTAATCTTTTCCTGTTAAATATATAAACCATATATACACATCAAAAATCCGGCAATCCTCAGGTCCCGTCGTTGCCGGATTTTTGATAGTCAACTTGTATATGCTATAGATAGATAAAATTTATATATTGCACAAACAAATAAATTATAATCTGAGAAAATTACAAAATGATACAATGCAAGTAAATAATTAAGAATATTATAAAACAAGTAATATATATATAGGTAACCGAAAACAAATTGTTTCATATCGATTCCACTGCATGCATATTTTAAGTAGAGAAAGTTTCCTTTTCTACCAGTATAAATAAGTACCAATCAAATTCTTCAGATATTAAGCATACAAAACAAATTAAATTATTTTTATATGAAAAAATTCTATTTTCCCATCATTATTTATCTACTTATATAAAAAAAAGATACACTTTCGGGGAGAAGAGCTCAAACCCAACCGCACTCTGGCCTAGGTAGGATCATAGAAAATTACGATTCTCATGAAATATCGATGTATCTATATCGGATTATCAGTATCAAAAATGATAGCATGTCGATCCGAATATTAAAGAATTATTCGTTAATAGAATGAAGATAGCATAATTATGATGCTTCTCATTAACATTATGCCTGCGCTAATATTTTGATGAGGGTAGAGAATATAGATAAAAATCATCGACATGTTTTCCGCTCGAAATTTTGATAATTATATTTTAATCATTACCTTTGATATACCTATGGTAAAATTATAAATAAAGTGTACATGTATATAAATTAACGTACAAAAGCTAATGAAATATAAAAATTAACATGTAAATATTGCATATAATAGAGGAGGCAAAAGAAATTAATACACAAAAATTAATATTTTATACATTAGGAGACATTCAATATTTACAAAAAATACTTTTAATGAAAATCATAAAAATTTTAATTTTTATTATAAATAATACAAAAAATAATATAGTCATATTTTATAAAGTTCATATCTGTGCAGGGAGGGAGGACTGGGATAAAACCTTTGACCGAACATCGGTTCCCAGTTCACTGGACGGCGATCCAATGGGATTGGCGCCTCGGTTGTTGGCTGGGGTAAAAGCGGGCTTATCCCACAATTGGGTTCCCGGCCACCCTGGCGGCAGTGGGGCGGGACCTCTGCCTTGGTTGTTGGCTGGGGTAAAAGCGGGCTTATCCCACAATTGGGTTCCCGGCCACGATTCATCAGCTCGTATTGGCTATTGTTTATGCAGTTATTATTGGTTGATTCGAAAAATCGTGAAGCCGGTCGTAATCAATGTGCATATTCTGTCGCAAACATCAGTCGCGGTCGTGGTTGCAGTCGCAAGGCCAGTGTGAATCCAGCCTTAGCGTTGAATACACCAGTGATGTGACTGGCGAATTTACAAACAGTATAGCGAACATGGTTTACATCACTGATGAAAAGTGTTGATTTTAAAAATGCACTCCTACTTAACATGTATAGCTGTATTCTATTTCGTAATTTTGTTTTTATTAAATTCATTTGGCTAAAAAAAGCCTTTCAACTTCAACATTGGCGTAAAACTAAAAGATAGAGGGCAGAATCTGATAATTCTTTGTAAGAGTCAAAAATTACTACAAAATTACTTTGTAGTAATTTTTTGTCAATAGATGACGCCACTTTCCATTCAATTAAAACACTAAGTGACGGGGTGAAACAAGCCCTTTTACAGGCTGCCCTCTCCTGTGGAGGGATCAGCCGGATTGTGGAGAACGGGGATCGACGGGCCGAGTCCGTCAATTCCCATCTCCACAATCCCATGATGAATATTTTCAAAGGGTCGGACCCGAGACTCGAACCGGGGTCTTCTAGAGTGAAAAGCCCAAACGTTTCCACACGGCTTTCCATTCTGTTGACCTTCAATCATATCTTCATTTAATTCAAATGCCTTTTGACTAAAGTGGCCAATCCGGCCTTTTGTAGTCATTAACTTCAGCTCAAAATGTTAAAGTATTAGATGTGTTTTGCCATTGCACTAATATTATATTCTTCCACTGATTTTGAATGCAATCTATTAAGTCAGGGTGTAGTTAAAATGTTGTAAATTTGAAATTAAATCAAGTTTAATTACCCTTAAGATTATTTATTTTATGAATTTTCATTAAAAAATCACTTCGTGTAAAAATGAAAACAACCAGAAATCTACTAAAATTATTTTGTGATCTACCAGATTTTCTACCATTTACCAGAATCAAAATTAAGTCATTAAATGAGTACAGTACTTCATTCTACCAGATTTAGTAGAAATTCTACTAAATTGGCAATACTATCAGTGATGTATCAAGAAATACGGTTCAAACCGCAGATTAAGAGATATCTCTTAATCTGTGGTTCAAACTGTAAACGGATTAGTTCATTATGCAGTCGATTCCGTTTAATTGAGCCAAATCTCAAAGAACGGAAACCAAACTAATACATAATTTAAACGCTTAATTGGAACAGTAGCAGAGCAAGTGCGGTGTCGGAACCCAAAAGGAGACACAAACAATTTCAAATTCAGGGGTAGCACTGTGGCAGAATAGCTACCCTTTCGTCTAGTGGTATATTTTAGTTATCTTGGTCTAGTCGTCGCTAATTCATCGGCCGGATTGGAGGCATGGAAACGCTTCGGCTCTGGAAGACCCGGGTTCGAATCTCGGGTCCCATCCCTTGAAAATGTTTATCATGGAATCCGGGCCTGGCCATCGATCCCGGCCTCCACAATCCGGTGATCCCTCCGCAAGGGTAGGCAGCCTGTGGGAGACTTGTTTGGCCCTGCATTTAATATTCTTCTAGAATGGAAAGTGGTGTCATCTGTTGATAAAAAAAGAATAGTTATCGGTTCAGCCGGAATATACCTTCTTATGGTCAAAAAATATTCCTCAGACTTATTATTATATTAAAAAAAAATTAACAATTTTACTGAGCGGGATCAGCCGAAATGTAAAATAATATTATTAATATTATAACACATGATGTGTTATCCTTGATTATAACTGTATGATGTGTTCTATATAGTGTGAGGATAAAAACGTATAGTTTAATAGCGGCGATTGCGTATGTTTTACATGCTAAACTCTCCAATACTGTATAGAAAACGTTAATAGTAATAATACCATTGTTTTCGTTTCTTGTGTGATATAGTCAAGGGGATATAGTCTATAATTAATTTATGTTATGCATGTGAAAAATTAACCTGCTTCATCAGTTTTGTTGTTTGATCTAAGCAAGATTGGAACTTAGATTTGATGTTGTGGTGTACGTTTATGTAAACATGAAAAATAAAAATGGTTTTTTGAATAGTAGTTTCGAAAATGAACTATAAATCTTTTTCGAAGAATTTCCTTGGAAAATATTGCTGGTGAGAATGATCTCTACTATTAAGATTAATTTAAATTAATAATTAAGTGAAAGTTGTGATCACATATCATATAATGAATAATCGCTTGGAAAAGTTCTTTCATAAGATCGATAATATAATTTCAGAAATAGTAAAATCTTGCCATATTTAAGAGAGTTGCTATAATGAATAATCGCTTGGAAAAGTTCTTCCATAAGATCGATAATATAATTTCAGAAATAGTAAAATCTTGCCATATTTAAGAGAGTTGCTTATAATTGTGTCCAATTTTTAAAACTTAACACCTGTTCCCGTCATTATTGGAACCAAGAGATTAAATTAATGGTATGAGCAAGGTTTATTCTCAACCAGGAATTCGACTCCCTTTATATTGCACCCCCTAATTGATGATACTGAGTCCAAAAATATAATTCATTTTTTAGCCTGAATCCCGTTATCAAGAGATAGGGCCCTAAAGTTGAGGCCTATGAATCGAATTTTTTACGTTTTTTAATAGTTTGAGGATTCTAACGAATTTCGACGTGGTTTTACATTTCGAATCCATTGAGCCATTTCCATTAACCTATGACCTACTTTTACGAAATTACACACTAAACATAAGCACTTTTGATTCTCTCATAACAAGTTATCATCAGATGAAAGAGTAAATAGGAGGCATTTGTTCAATAACAAACATGGAGGAGTAATAATAGCATAAATTTAGTGAGTGAATAGGAATGAATGGGAAGAGAAAGGTTTTGCCCCATTCTTTAAAATGCTAAGAAAAAATTATCAGTTTATGGGAGCATATAATTTATATAATATATTAGGAGAAGAGAAAGGTTTTTCCCCATTAAAATGCTAAGAAAAAATTATCAGTTTATGGGAGCATATAATTTATATAATATATTAGTTTAGTTTAATAAAAACTGAGCTGAATAATAATTTTTTTATGTTTATAATATAAAAAAAGCTATAAATTAATTGAAAACAATTAAAATATAGTTAACAAGAATCAAATTCATATAAAATAAAATGATTCACAAAGATAAACAAAATCTCTTGCTTTAAATGTCTATAATAATTTAAAAAAGCACTTCTAGCAAGGTATAAGCAGACTTTTAATCACTTAAAACGTTTTCGGACCTGATTAAAGTCCATCATTAGTACAACGTTTCCTATCTAAATTGTTCTAAATTCTCCTAGGAGGATTTAGATAGGAAATGTTGTACTGATGATTGACTTTAATCAGGTCCGAAAACGTTTTAAGTGATTAAAAGTCTGCTTATACCTTGCTAGAAGTGCTTTTTAAAATTATTATAAAATGATTCAGTTTATAGAAAAATATTTGTTTTGTATGTTCTAAGTAATATGCTAACATTGAAGGGAAAAAAATCATAGTTTTTTCTTTTTTTGATAAGAACAGAACTTTTTTTATTAATTAATAGCATTATCTCTTTGAAGCATCTTCAAAATATGTTTTCATGTAAATACTGTAATTATATTTAGTAAACATCAAAATTTCAGTTTCTGCTTGCTAGACATTTTCTAGTTTTAAATAGATTTAGGTAAATAACTTTATTCACCAATTCTGATATATAGTACAAAGTCAAATCCAAATAAACAATATTAAATATCTTTGATTATATGAAATATATAACCAGAGATTTATTATTATATATAAATGTAACTTCTATTTAAATTCCACTATGTTTAATTTCTGTTTATAGAATAGAATAAATATATTTATAATAAAACTGCTATAGAAAGCTGTTTTAATGCTGTACAACTCTCTCTTGCATTTTAATTTGTCCAGATATTACAAATGCTATGCTATTTTTATACCATATTGGCTAGAAATAGTTGTTTGTTTTATTAAAAATGCAATATTTGTGATGTCCTTTACATTGTCCAGACTAATTCATCATGATTGTTATATTGGAGAAGTTCATCTGAATAGAACAAGCAAAAATGCAATATTTGTGATGTCCTTTACGTTGTCCAGACTAATTCATCATGATTGTTATATTGGAGAAGTTCATCTGAATAGAACAAGCTCGATAAGAGATCTTGGTGTTTATTTCATATCAGACGATAAATTCCAGATGCACATAGATACGGTTACTAAAAAAGCATATAAGATTCTTGGATTTCTAAATAGATTCTTGCAACAATCGTATAATACTTTTCTGATGATAAAACTGTATAAAACTTTAGTTCGCCCTATACTGGAGTATTCCTCGTCAGCATGGTCTCTAAGCGAATTATATAAAGGACAAAGTGAACAAATTGAAGATATTCAGAGAAAACTAATTAAAATCATTTTAAAGAAGAATAATCTTACATATCATAGAAAAGACTATCATAAATGGCTAATAAATTTGTTGTTGGATACACAAAAAGAAAGACATAGACAATATGATATTCAAAATTTAAAGAAAATTTTAATAGGTAATATCGATTCTATATACTTTTATGAATACTTTATACTTGATGAGAAACTATATAACACGAGATCAAAGAATATTTTCAGAATACCTCAAGCAAGGATAAACATTCAGAAACACACCTTTATAATTAGAACACTAAATTATATTAATAATTTGGATTTTTAATATTGTTAATTTATATTTTGTCTCTTTTGTAATTTCTGTCTTATGATCAAATAAATAAATAAATAATAAAGTAATTACTTACTACCTTGGGGATTTTTGGATGATTTATTTATTTATTTATATAAATAAATCATCCAAATTATTTTATAATTTTGAGCATCCAAATCAAATCC
Organism: Olivierus martensii; assembly: GCA_000484575.1. Classification (NCBI taxonomy): domain Eukaryota; kingdom Metazoa; phylum Arthropoda; class Arachnida; order Scorpiones; family Buthidae; genus Olivierus; species Olivierus martensii. The sequence goes on from AYEL01088039.1 coordinate 28,147, forward strand.
AAATGATTATACCATCTTAAAAGATTCAATATTCCATTGTCTATTACTAATAAAATTATACCCATTAATCATTATGAGTCATTTTATCCTCCTTTAGTTACCTCTACAACAATGATGAAATAGTGGATGAAGTCTGGACTCTCCTACAGAGTAACAATATTACAATATTAAAACATTTCCTTTTATTCTTCTGATTTTCCATCCAGTTTTTACTTTTCTTCAATGAATGAAATGATTTTATAAAGGCAGATATTCAACAATGATAGTATCCTTCAGAATCTGATAGCATAGTTGAAAATGGTTGATTTTAAAAATGTTTCCTACAATTTTAAAATTTGATAAAAAAAAAAAAAAAATAGTACTCATGGTGGTTTTCAATGCTTTTTGAAAATTTGTTAAAAAAAAATAGCTATATAAAATGATTATTCTGAAGGAAATACATTGCAAACAATTATACTATTAATGATTTTTATCAAGTAAAGTCATTTTTGGAATTTTTTGATTAAAACTGGTATAATTCATTGTAATAGAATATATTCTTTAAAATTAGTTATCTTTAATTCTGATTTATTCACTATATATTTCAATTTTAATTATTCAAATTAATTAATTTGAATAGAAATAAAGCATGTTTAATCAAATAATTTTTATACTTTATATCTTAGACTAAATCTTTAATACCACAGTTCATATAATTTTGATCATTAATTAATATAAAAGTTATATTACAAGTAAGTTTAAAGCAATTTTTAAGATAATTTGTAAAAACAAAGTTAATTATTTTAATATAACCTTTTTAATCAATCATAATTAATAAACTACTACTTATATTTTATACCTGGATAATATGTTAAGCATATTTAATAATTATGAAAATTATTTTGATTACTTATTACTAATGTATATATAATTTTCAATTTCAGATAAAAAAATTTAATAGAAGTTGCAAAATGTTTAGAAGAATCAAGTATAATTCACGATTTCTAAGTATATATCTATCCAGATTTAGTTACAAGTTTTATAAAGAATTTTCTGAAGTTTCTTATTTAAAATCAATATGCATAAAAGAAACTGAAGATGATCCTAGAGTTCAACAGTTATTTACAGGATTAATAAATAAAAATCGTGTTTGTCTCGCTGAAAGCATAACCTTAATAGAATCCCATCATCCAAGAAAGAAAGCACAGGCTAATGAATTGTTATCAAGAGTCCTAAAATATGCCAGGAAGAATTATGAAGAAAAAGGCCAAAAATCTTTAAGTTTTCGTATTGGTAAGTGTATAATTATATAATAATTTATTTATCCTCATTATTGTCGTGTACATTTTTAGAGTGAAATATTTCAAAAATTATGGAATGAAATTTTATAAATTCTTTTGATTTATGTTTCTGAGTTACACTTAAAATTTAAAATAATTAAATATTTTTTAAAATACCAATTAAAAAAAAATTGCAAAACTTTTATAACTTATTCAATAGATAACGTGATATGTCTGTCTGGAATGTTGACTTTCTGGTGGGTTAATTTAAGCCAATACTTTATCTCTCAAATGATGATTGTGTGTAATTTAATAGTTAAGAAGAACATATAGTACTTAACATAAAAATAAATAAATTGTATTTAACACATCTTCCATTTTAATATATCTCTTATGATTTTTTTTATCAATGATCTTTGCAACATCATGCTGCTTTTTACATGAGAAAAACTGAATCCTCTTTTTGTAACCTGTGCAACCATTTGCCAGTGGATAATTTCACCAAAAGCTTTTAAGAAAATTCAGAGCTATGAGTATATAGTTGATCATTAATCAGCCCAATTACATATTTCCCCTCATTATTTGCCTTGGCTGAGAACTCATATTTGTTAAGAAAATTTAAAGACAAACCAAAATATGTTCATTTTTAAATTTTTCTAAGAGATGTCTTTGTTAATCAAGATACCAACATATATTCACCTGCCAAAATTAGATAGGTCTATTGATTAAAATATTTCTTAGACTAACAAATAGCAATAGGCATGTGTAGATCAGTTAGATAAACAGTAATAAAATGACAAAAATAATGAAGAATTTTTTAATGAAGATAGTTTGATTTGTATATTAACTCCTATTTCACAGACCAATTCCTGCTAAAGATTGTCTGTGAACTTTCTTTAGCTTTCAAATTTTTAATAGCTGATTGCAAAGTTACCTTTTACATAAATCACAAAAATACATAACAGAATAACTGCAATTTTTCTGAATTTTCTTGGCCAGATATGATAATATTTTTGTAATAATATTACAAAAATATCAGTGAGAAATAACATAATCAGAAAAATAATAATGAAATTATTAGAACTAACATCACAAAATAATGCATAAATAAACTTAGAAACCAGTGAATAAATTGTTGAAACTAGAAAATTTTAATAATTAAAATTAAATTGATCTCAAAAAATATACAATTCAGTGTTAAAAAAATTTATTTTAAACATAAAAATAAAGTCAAAACAAGTTAATTGTTATCAATTTATATCCATATATATAAATCAATTCAACAGGAAATCTATTAGTTCAAATAAATAATCTATACCTCCACTTCAGTAAAAAAAAAAAAAAAAAAACATGATGGCTTAATTAATAAAGGTCTTGTAGTCATTAATGCCTATGTTTTACACTTCTTAGCTTTAATCTGATTATTAGATGTAAATAGAAACTTTTTACATGCCCCATATATCAACTTATTTACATAATAAGTTGTACAATTATCACCTTTTTAGTTTACAGATATCTTAACATTTCATATCACTATCTTTACATTTTATTATTTTTCCATGGAAAATATATTGAAAGGATATTCATCTTTAATTTAATTTATGAGATCTCCATTCAGATCAGAATATCTTTACACAGACAAATGATATTGTTTGACAAGTGAATTTAGTTGAAAGATGGTAGTTCTTCCTTGTAATTTATATTTTCTAATAATGAAGTCTGAAGAAGTGATGGTAATTTCATTACTATCTTGATATGTTGGATCAAGATAATAATCATTTAACAAGGGAAAAATTTTCAATTATTTCCTTTAACCAGTTGTAAGAAACATGAACTCATTAATATTTTTCCCGTTTTAGTTTATTTTTCACTTTATTTGCTTTTATTACTTATTCTTTTCTCTTGATCTCCACTCTTTTGTTTTTGTTTCCTTTTTCAATAAATCATAGAGTATTTGAATATCAACGCAATTTATTTTTTAAATGTTAAATTCACATTTTGTCCATAATTCTGATTTTCTTCTCCTATATAATTTGCTGGGATCTATTGAAAATTCTCCATGTTTCTTTAGTTCTCATACAAGTGACTATAAACTTATGAAAATAAATATTTCATCTATTAAAGTAGTAGTATTTTTAAATTAGTTTGATTCAATCAAACTAATTTAAAAATTAACTCTATTAATTATAAAAATAAGACAAATCCCTATTTCCTTTGTTCTAACCTTTATATGATGTCACCATTTTATCTATTAAAAATTAACTCCATTAATTATAAAAATAAGACAAATCCCTATTTCCTTTGTTCTAACCTTTATATGATGTCACCCATCTAGTTTTAATGTTACATTAGCTAGGTTTCTATCACCGTATCTAATATAAATTAAAATTTTTACTACTACTGTTATCAGAAAGATTGGCAAATTAATTAGTTATATTGTATATTACAAAACTAAACTGCTTAATTTTATTAAATAATAACTTTAAATCAAGCACTTTATAGCAGTAAATTCAATAAATAATATTTATTTTACTTTGCAAAGTACAACAGTACTATGTAATTACTACTTATTGCCATTTCACTTGTAGTTTCAGTTATATGAATGATTGATTCACAGCACAATTTAAAGTGAAAAAACTTAATTTATTGAATAATTATAGTACTTTCAGCTTTAATAAGCCATTTTCAGTAATTTTAAGAAGGTTGTTATATGTCAAACATCTAATAGACGTTCCACATATAACAACCTTCTTAAAATTACTGAAGATGGCTTATTAAATCTGAAAGTACTATAATTATTCAATAAATTAAGTTTTTTCACTTTAAATTGTGCTGTGAATCAATTATTCAAACAACAGTACTATTACACTGCCAAAATAACACAAATATAACTAACAGCACTATGGCAGGAAATAATTTCATAACTCTATAAGTACAACAAAAAACAGTAGACTTAGAAGTGCTTTCAATTTAATATAGAAATCCTCATCAGCTATTACAAATAATAGAACATAGATTGTTATACACAACACATAGAAACTTCAAATATTTTAAAGAACACAGTAACAGAATAGAATGAAGATAATTTGAATGAAGATTTGATTTACCAATAGTCCGACTAGGCCGCGTCCTAGGCCCCAAAACTATCAATCAATTTTCAACTTTTATAAACTTTTAATAGGAAAAAATGGGTTTTTATTAAAGTGATAGATATAAGGAACCTTTAAAATTTTACTTTCTAAGTTATAAGGAGCCTTTAAGATTAGATGTAGCTGATTTGAATTTTTAGGGGCCCCAAAGCCGTGCTCGTCCTAGGGCCCTAAAAATGCAAATTCCGGCTCTGAATATTTGCAAAGTACTTTCAGCTAATCGCCATCCTCAGCGCTATACAAAAACATACAGAACTATTCAAAAAGTTGATTGAACATTGTTAACAGCTTTAGAATAATAATTTTAAAAAACAAATGTAATGCTAAATTTAAAAAATTATATTATACAAAAAAGCTATTTCCTAGACAAACCATATTAAATTACTACTAATATCATTAAAGCATATTATCTTAGATCTACATTAATAATCAATTAATTGTTTTACTTTATTCTATATGTATGTGTATGGCCTAATTGTAAATTTATACTATAATTTGTTTATAACATAATTCCATATATTAGATAAATTTTTAGATTGTTTGTCATTAATTATTTTTATATATTTATCCTTTTTAAATTTTCTATCATCTCAGCTATATACTTATTTCATTGGTGTTGAATTTTTTTACTATTTTCGACTCTTCCCATTTAATTTTTATGTTGGATTCATAAAATTTTTTTATTTTAATATCATACTGGTGTTCTTTAATCCTGTCTTCTAAGCATCTTTCTGTGACTCCAATGTAAAATTCTTTTTCTCTGATCTCATTATAGTCTATTGGTGTTTGGTACACCCCTGATTTACATTTCTCTTATCTTCTATCCTTATCATTCCTTAATAATACATTTATGTAATTATTTCAGTCAAACTAGTGACCATCTTCAGCTATTATATAGAAGTACAAATATATAAAGACTGGTCACTAGTTTGACTGAAATATTCTAAAGTTTTTCTATTAAAAAGTTTCTATATGTAATTATTTCAGTCAAACTAGTGACCATCTTCAGCTATTATATATAAGTACAAATGTATAAAGACTGGTCACTAGTTTGACTGAAATATTCTAAAGTTTTTCTATTAAAAAGTTTCTATTTTTATGAAACTGCTTTTGAATGCTTTTCTTTCAGTGATCATTTTGAAGATAACAGACAGTTTTAATTTTTTTACTTATAAGCAAATGCATATTGTTTATAGAATCAGGGAACTCCTATATATTGTGATATACAGGAATTCCTTGTCTTACATAGAACTAACCTAAGTAAATCTGATTTTACTTAAATATTTTTCATATCAGAATTTTATAAAAAATTATCATTAATATAATACAGATAGTTCTCAACTTTATAAGTTGATTCATTTCTAGAATATATTCATAAAGTAAAAACTTGTAAATCAAGAATCAATTTCCCATAGATATACTGTTAAAATCAGAGGTTTCATTCATAATAAAATTAAGTAAAAGTCAACAAATTCAATGATTTATGATTAAACAATGATTTATTTATCTAAGAAAATGAATTTCTTTAATTTGTCTTTAAAAATCAAATTATAATAATAAAGAAATTATTTATATCATAGAATTTTTATTCTTGATAAATAAGTAAATGAGCTATAATACAGATGAACTACTGCCTTAAGGAATTCATTCAAATATAGTTTTGAAGAAATTGTTATCTGACAGTTCATTAAATAAAGGCCATTTCTCTCCACTTACACTCAATTGTTGACTGACCAAAATTCTTGTTTTGCTGTCATTAATAAAATTATGTTTATATGAGATCTAACCTTCTGGCAACAGGAAGTAAGGATCTCGTACATATACAATTTTCAGAAACAATAACAAAACTGAAGATTTTGGTCTTCCAGTAATGGGGAGAAATGATCTTTATTTAATGAACTTTCAGATAGCAACCTCTTCAAAAATTGTGTGAAAATGAATATCTTTAAACACAATCTAGGAATGAAAATTATTTATATAATATGCCAATAAAACTGAAGGGTATGCAACTTCCACTTCTAGGCCATCATTTTGATTTTATAGTAGACAAGAGTTTTTTCTATACAAACCCGGAAATACTGTGTTGTTTAGCTCTGCACATGTTTGAGACGTGCCTATTTATGAATGTTAAGCATTTAGTTATTGCAATTAATGTTCATATTTTTGATTTTGTTAACACTTCATGCTTGTAAAAAGAACTTGTACACCCAGGAACTCGTAAATAGAGAACTATCTGTCTGTTGTTATATAAACTAATTCTGTTATATCTGTTACGAACTATGTAATCTGTATATTAAAAAGCTTTGTCTCGATTAAAATTATATATAAATTTTATATTGAAGGGCTTACTGGTCCTCCTGGTTCAGGTAAATCAACATTTATTGAATCATTTGGGAAAATGCTAACTGATTTAGGACATAAGGTTGCTGTTTTGGCTATTGATCCTTCCTCTTCAACTACAGGAGGTGAGGTAATGATAAAGATTTCTTTGTTTAAATTAATTTTAAATATTTCAATATTAAAATTATATCAATAAAAAATTATCAGGTTCATTGCTTGGAGATAAAACACGAATGTTGGAACTTTCAAGAGATCCTAATGCATATATTCGGCCTAGCCCAGCAGGTAGATATTCTGGAGGTGTAGCTAGAACCACAAATGATTCAATTGTTCTTTGTGAAGCAGCTGGATATGATATAATAATTGTTGAAACTGTTGGTAATTAAATTTTATTTTTTCATTCTTAAGCAAATAAGTTTAATATTTAAAATCTAAGAATTCTGAGATGATTTTAAATCTGAACAAGAGTTTAACTTAAAATAGTATTATAAATATACTTTAAACTTTAATTATGTCTTTAATTTTTAGAAACTTTTAAAATTTTATAAAAATATAAAAATTTTATACAGTAATTCCTTAACTTAATGTACATAAGATTTATATTCATTTATGGTAATGTTACATAAATTGAATTTACCTATGCTAAATTATTGCATAATAATTATGATAAAATTAAATCTGTTATTAGCTTTATGTCTATGTATCTCTGTAAAGTAGGATATATGATACAGCTACTATAATATGATGCATTCATACAATTAATGCAAATACAATAATTATTAGATTATAAAAAATCATTTATTCTATTAATTATTATTTTATTTTTAGGTGTTGGTCAATCAGAGCATGCAGCTGCTGATATGGTAGATTTATTTATGCTGTTATTGCCACCAGCATCAGGTGATGAGCTACAAGGTATTAAAAGAGGAGTTGTAGAATTGGCCGATTTAATTGTCATAAATAAAGCAGATGGCAATTTAATAAAAGATGCTCGTCGTATCCAAATAGAATACACAAGTGCTTTAAAATATATCCGAAGCAAATCTAAAGTTTGGAGGCCAAAGGTAATACAATGATTATATAAGGATTTTATGTATGATTTATTATTGGTAATATTGTTGTTTTTCATTAGTTGCAATATACTCTTGACTATCTACGCATGTGTGGTTTATTTCTGCTTGATTCATAAAAGTATATGCTATAAATATCTGCATATTTATAGCATATTTCAGGTAATTTGCAAAATTTTGACAAAATGTCTTGATGGCTACAAAATGTATCACTTGAACCAGAATTTCCATAAAAGTGATGCAGATACCATTTCCAATATTGAAAATCAATTCCAACAGGAAGATGCTAAAGAAAAAATTAGCACTTGTATTAATCACAGCATAGTACTGTCCTGCAATTAAAAGTATATGAATTTATAGAATTGTGAATATAACTGACAAAAATTCATTGAGAATTTTCAAAAATATACAAAAATCACACATTTAGAATAAGTTGTTCTATATATATATACTGTATATATACAGTATATATACTGTATATATATATATACACTGACGGAAAAAAAATCCCAACACCAAGAAAAAATTATTGTATACCAATAATTCAGGGGACACTGACAACAATTTTAGGACCTTTGATTTTGTTCTATAACGATATGTATATATATACAACATTTGTAAAAATAGTAATAATCATTGCTATACAAACAGCATTTCACGCATTGTTTGTAATTCCTGTTGCAATTTCTCTCACATCCTATTGTTTAAACTATAATAATTTGATCTAATAAAAATCTGAATAATGGATATTTTCTTAAAACAGAATGATTACAACACAAACAAAAACTACCAGAAAGAATTAAAATCACCTACTTACTGAATGTCTCATTTATTTTTTCATTTATTTGGCATTTGGCATTCATTGGCTTTTTATATTTCAATTTTATAAATTGCAGGTATTTGTGACATCATTACGTCGCTATCATCAATATGTCTGTAACATCATTGTGATAGATATTGGCGATAAACCATATGATACCAGACTCTGATAACACTTAGCGCTATCTGTTGTCAAACACTGAAAATAAAATTTTCAAAAAAATTAAATGCAATTCTGTAGGATTAAATTATGCGGCGTCAAGGTGATCATTAATGACAGAACATCAGTAGCAAATTTCATGGAAATATGATCTGTAGTTTAAAAGTTAAGTAGTAGAGATATACAGTCAGAAAGTAGACACGAGCCCTTTCTTAAAATCTTCTATTTCTTTTTTGAAAGAGCCTAAAACTAGAAATTCGATAAAAAATTAAATTCCATTCTATAGGATTAAAGGGAGTTTTAGAAAATAATGAAGTAGCCAATCTCTTCTGAGCTATTAAAACAATCATGTGATAGTAGCCCTCACTTATCTCCCAACACCGATGCCTTAACATCTATTTCAATCAAATTATTTTAATTTTCATGTCTATTTTGAATTTTGATGTCATTAGATTCTTCAGTAATCATAACAGCTTTAAGACTGGGAGTACTGTTTCTCAGATAAGTCAGAGTATTTTACAGACAATATAAGCTTTAAGAATCTGGGTAGCTTTTAATGTCAGAATATGATTACTGAATTTCATGAAAATCTGCTAATTGGCTTAAAAGTTATTAGTGATGGGCACATAGATAGGCAGGCAAACATCAGCTCTACTTTATAAGCCTTTATTTTCTCCGGAAAATAGGATAAAAAAGGAATTTATAATCACCCTTAAAAATTACTGATGTTGCTATATTGTGAATTCCCACATAAGATTTCTGTCAAATAAATTCAAATACTCTTCTGTTTATTTTTAATGAATTTAATGTAATGCAATCAAAATGTATTATGTAAATAAAGCATCATTTTTTTACATACCCAGCTTGTTTATGTTTATAGGTTTTCTAACTTTAGTAGTAGGTTCCTTCTAGATAAATGAATAGTATAAAATCATTTTTAGATAGGATGGTAAATTGGGTGTGTCAAAAATATAGTTAATAGTTTCGCGGCTTTATTATTTCTCTATTTTAAAATATTGCAGAAATATTGCTCTATTTCTGCAATATTTTAAAAATATAACAGATTTTTAAACTTCGGATTCTGAAAATTCGTAATGATGTAAACCAGATTTAAACTCCTGATTTCTGGATAAAAGATTCAGTGCTTAATCAAGCTAGAGTTCGTTGAATTTTTGAAAAAAACTCATAAATTATTAAATTTTGAAATGTTGTATTTTATTGTTAAAAATAAAACAATTTATTAGTAACCGATAACGTTTTTATTTTGAAAATAAGGGAGAATGTAATACATACTGACGATGCTGTATATAATAAAAGTGATGATATTCAACGAAAAAGAAAATAAATACAGTATTTTATTACAATAAATTGCTTTCGTAGGATCGTCTAATTCTGGAAGGAAAATTGTATATATCCAAACACAACCTGGGAAAATAAATTTGTATTAAATATATATTTTAAATAGCAATAAATATATATTAAATTCGAAAGATTTTTTTTAATTTAAATTCAGCTAGATTAATTTAATAGAATTCGGAGACATTCGTTAACAAGAAAAGATGCAAGGTATGTCTCTCATATCGTTGTACTTAGATTAAATAAATTTTAAAGAAGAGAGAATGTAGTCAAATATTTACCTAGGCCCTGAGTTTCGAAATCAATGTTGAAAATTTTTTCCAAATGAATTTGTTGCAGATGATTAGAAAGTTTCTTATGCATATTGAATTATTCCGGTCATCATTACGATAATGCCATTTGTAGAAATATAATGCCATAATTGTAAACTCAGAATAAAAATGATGGTATGTAAAGTAAAAGTACCAATATATAATAAAGTGATGCGAATGGAGTCGCGAGAATCAACTCTTAACATCTTAAGAATCGATTATGGAGTCAATTCCAAGTTAAGTAATAATTACACCTTCTATCAGCAAAATATCATGTATATGTTACAGTAAAAGTCATTAATCTGTGATTAAGTATTATTGCCGTAAATTAGAAGTTATTGAATTTATTTTGGAAATTATGCAAAAATCGATTTAAAACTAATATATTCAGCAATATTTATCAAACTTATCAAATTCATTTGGGAATTATACATAATCGCCGAAAATTATGCAAAAATCGATTTAAAACTAATATATTAATATTTATCAAACTTATCAAATTCATTTGGGAATTATACATAATCGCCGGTAAAAATGAGAAGTTTAGTGGAATTTATCAAACGCATCAAACTGATTAGTGATTATGCATAATAACCGGCAATTATGCATAATTACCAATTAATCACTTTTACCTAACATAATATCAATACACAGTGGACTCGCATTTTTACGAATCTTCAATTTACGAACTACACGTTTTTACGAACTATTATTTGATCATAAAAGTTAATTAATGCCATTATCCCATTTACAAACGTTTTTGAGGGTCCGTACGAGTTCGTAAAATCGAGAGTCCACTATAATACAATTCCTACATTCTATAATATAACGTAAAAATTCTTTAAAATGTTTATAGAGTAGTGATATAAACTTAATGTTTATATATCAGATATAAGTAAAATTTCGAAACTTACAGCATTGCGTATTCTAAGCAGACGATTTTTGATGGACGGTTGAATCGCCATCTGGCGATCTTAAAAATAAATTTTAACTAAAGCTGAAAGATCATCGTAAATTCTAGTTTTGATATAAATAAGTATTCGTTAATTATAATTAAAAACTCTTTTATTTGCCAATAATTAATATAAATCTGCTTCGTTAAAAAGATCACGTGACGTCGTGAAACGTTAGAACCTTCGCATGCGAATCACTTATGGAGTCGATACTCACGACTCCAGGTATCAATTTATCACATCACAACCATTCATCAACCACGTAGGATTCTCAATATGACATTATATTCACAATTGAAGGAATTTTGCTTGAAAGTTTCGACTACTGGAGCTTTTCTTTAATTAAATCATACATTTTTCTGTCTCTTCCAGATCTCAGAAGTATCAAACATCAAATTTTAAATCATTCTCGTGGGTTTGCTGGTAAAATTCGAATTTCCGGTTAGCAAAAAAGTTAATTACGAACAAATCCTAAATGAATAAACAAGGAAAATTGAGCTACATATAGTTAGGAAAGAGCAAAGATAATAACACATCAATGCTTACAGAACTTATCTAAATATTGTTTTGCTCAATAAAAATTCGAACCAGATCTAGCACATAGCTGACTATTCATTATAACCAAGGATATAATGAATAGTCAGCTATGCTCAATATTTAATTTTGATGACTCTACGTGATCTCGTTATAAGATGGCGGCTCAAAATATTATAACATTGATATTACTGAAGAATTTATGTCGACCGGATGGCCACGTTCGCTTACCACCTTTTGGAGGATGCGGTTTGAAATTCTTTATCCCACACCTCCAGTTTTTCAGGAGGGGAACAACTCCATCCTTCAACCTTCCGGTTGACCTCATCATGGATGTTAGCCAGCCTATGGTGGGCTATATAAGTAGCTGCCGGCAGATAAAGAATATTCCATGAGATTATTAACTTAGCAATTTATTACAAATTTTAGATATACAGTATTTTACAACAAAAACCTTATGTAAAATCACATTTTCTTCTTATATTGCGTATCAGATTGACCATAAAATATGTGAAGAAAAAATAAAATAAAATGTATGTATTTATTACAGTAAAGTCATTGGATATATCACAAGAAAAGGAAATAAAAAAAATAAATTATATTATACAACTGGAGCTAAACTGTATTTTCTCATAGAACGATCACAGTATTTACTTCTATAAACATGGATTTTTCTCTACGAATACATAAAAATTTAAATTTTTGAAATATAACAAATTTTATAAATCACGTTAAAGACAAATATTAGCGTATTTGCGTCAAGCCGCCATATCTCAGGGGGGATAGATATTATCTGGAGGAAGTCATGTTTAGAGCCCACCACATATTGGTCAACACCCATAGTGGGATCAATCGAAGGACTGAAGAATGGGATTTAACGGACCGGGCCTGAACCCCACCTGAGAAACTGCAGATGTGGAACCAGGATTTGAATTCGGATCCTAAAAGGTGGTAAGCGAATGCATGCGAACGATACAAATATTGTAGGTAAATCTAACATATTCATCTATCTATTTACTGAAAAAATTATTAAAAAATTTCTCTTAAATTATAGAAAAATGATTTATTTCGGTTCTAATTACAGCATTTCAGAACTATGAAAATTAACCATTTTTATGGAAACTCTCCTCTTCATTTCAATAAAATTTAAAAAATTCCACACAGTTAATTTCGTCGAAATATCAATTTTATTTATATTTTGGATTAATACTATTTGCAATATTAATAGGAAGAAAATGACGTGAAGATTCTAAAATTCAAACATTCATAAAAAATGAATTTTTATAAATAAACTCATTTATCTTTTTTGTTTATCATCTCGTATTGGCCTTCTAAAACCATTTCAAAATTCGCCATATAGCTTCAAAATTAAAAACAAATTACATCGCATTAACATGCGTAACTTCTAATTAATTCCCACTTCCAGTTCCTGCTTATGCTCTAGTAATAACGACTCACATAATATAGCATACCAAATTTGATTAAATTGATCCAATAATTTCCTAAAAATAAAGGGATCTGTCTACACATACATATATACACGTGGGATAAAAAACGTTTCAACGTGTCTGAAATCGATCTGTTAAATGAACGATCGCATTGATATTGCAAATATTTTATGTGAAATTTACTCAACAAAATTATTGCATTTGTTCAAAAATCGTGAAAATCCGAAAACAAATATGACTGGCAATCATTGACGTTTAGTATCTTTCTGTAACATTTTCAAAATTCTCGAAAACTTTTATTTGGAAATCTTCGGTTAGTTCCTTTACAATATGGCGACCATTCCAAATTTTAAAAATTCTATCTTTTTTATTCTCCTATGAATATAGTTGCTTTAAATTTTTTTCTATAAAATACGACTATAATGTTATTTACCATTGGAAAAGTTTTCAATTTTTCTTTTATTTCTTTTATTTCCCAATATTCTCTACTATTATGGAACACATGAACTGACATTGCTACTTAACACACGAATGAAATTTTTTAAAATTATTTTAGGAGAATATATAGTAAACTTATGACTACATTCCCTCTATTTTAGAACTCTCTTCGATCTTGTTAAAGAATCAGAGTCCATAAGAGGAAAGGGAAAAGTACCTCTTATGGGCTTTCTAGCATAAATAGCAGATTGAGCACAGTACTTTTTATTTTGTTTACATTGAATTGGTTCAATGTAAACAAAATAATTTGATATTTGAACAATATCACGAGGCTCATACGTTTGGATTATTTAAATTTGAATACTATAGTACAGTACTTTTTATTTTGTTTACATTGAACTGGGTCAATGTAAACAAAATAATTGGATATTTGAACAATATCACGAGGCTCATACGTTTGGATTATTTAAATTTGAATACTATATTTTTATTCTTAGTTAAACATACCTGCTATAAACCAGAAAATCGAAAATATATCGAGTACTTGAAGATAACAAGGATATTTCTCATGTGTGCTCGGAATATACAGTTTGAACATTAATATGCCCACTATCATTATTATTGTACTGAGCACTCCTTGAACAATAAGATATATTGGTAATAATTGTTGAGCTGGACACTGATTCAGATATATGTATCCTGTTTTTAAATGTAAATATAATGCAAAACCTTATATCGAATGATAAAAAGTTTAAAATTCAATATTTACCTATTGTAATCGTAACGATGTTATATGCCATCAATATGACGTACACTAAATATTCTACGATTCGTTTACCTGAAACTGTACGATTAAGTAATTTTAATTATAAAAGAATTTTGAAAAATTAAAGAAAATTAAACTTTATTTTCATCCTCTTTCATTACAAATTTTAAAGACGGTATTTAGTAACGATCTACAGTTTCTAGCTAAAAAAAATTAAATCTACAGAAATTTAAATATATAAATATTCTAAAATATAGTTTATAACGAATAATAATGCATAAATTGTATACCTCAAATGCCATCATTAAATACCTGAATAATTTTGTTTGGGTGAATTAGTTGATAGCAATGGCTCACGTTCATTCTAGAAAACAATAATTAATATTTATAGGTAAATTATGAAATTATTTGAATTATTTACACTGTATATATATTTTTTTAAATTTTATTGTTAATAAATGAGACAATTAAATTAACATGATAATCAAATTAACCTAATTGCATAAATTCAATACCATACACAGTTTATCCAATAGGTGGATCGAATGATCATGTAGAAGCATGTTAAACTTCCACCTGAAGGATCGGGATCGATTCTAGATCTTATAGGAGCGGCTCTACACGTGAGTCAAGTGATCACTGGCTGTGGGTGTACATCTTTATTGTGGCTTTATTATTATACAAATTGTCAAGTGCATCCTTTGAGAGTCTATGTTGATCATAACAGAAGTCATCACATTAAGCGAATTATTAGACTTCAGAGAAAAATTATCACTTCAGATTGGTTATTATACTAAAGAGATAATTTCATAGTTATAAGTCGATATTATAGTACAGTTAGGAATTTATTTAGAGAATTTTTGTCTCCCTATATAGTCAAAGCTTTATCTAACTTTCAAACAAGACAATTAACATGCATGAATTTTTAAATGAAGAAGACGTAATTTAAGATAGAATAAAGCATTTATAGCAATTTAAACGGTTGGGATGCATCGGTTGAGCTATTCATTTAAAATATAGATTATCAAAAGAATTGATAATGTAGCGTTATAAAAAATTAGCCATTGGATTCGGCGTTGCATGAGAATTTCTGATATCATCATTTATAGGGAATATTTTTTTTGTCAACAGATGACGCCACTTTCCACTCAGAAAGAGTACTAAGTGGCGGGGCGAAACAAGCCCTTTCACAGGCGGCCCACCCCTGCGGAGGGGTCAGCCGGATTGTGGAGGACGGGGATCAACGGGCCGGGCCCGGACCCCATGATAAATATTTTCAAGGACCCACCCCTTGAAAATATTTTCATGGGGTCAGGTCTGGAGGATCCGGGATTCGAACCCGGGTCCTCCAGAGTGGAAAGCCGAAGCGTTTCCACGCGGCAATCCCACATAGTATTCTTCCAGAATGAAGTGTGGCGTCATCTGTTGACAAAATAAGAATATTTAGGCGTATCTGTCCGTGTCGGTCCGGTATTTGTTGATTAGTGTGAACACATATCCACCCCAACAAGAAAAATCTGTTAGGTTGTTTTTTCCTATGAACTTTTACTCCACTTTTCACACAGTGAGTACCAACAGGCCGAGCATTCCGCCCACATTCCTGGTACAGCTGCATTAGGTGAAGGATGGGGTTCAACGATTCAGACCTGAACCCTCTTGAAAAAACTGGAGGTGTAGGATCGAAAATTGAATCCGTATCCTCCAGGAGGAAACACAACTTAATTTCATCATAGCCATCCGACGAACAATGATAAATATTGATTTAGTTATATCATCGTTCTCCAATGGCGGAACTACAATGCGCCGGATCCCGAAACGCGGGAGGCCCAGTATTATAGAGGACCCAAATCCTTTTTGTCTGTACTTTCTTTACTCCCTTTTTTAAAATTAATAACATAATACAATAAAAATTAAATGCACCATGAAAAGAGTGAAACATTCATTGAATCAGAGCAAGTGCGATAATAGGAGCAGTAGCCAAAATTATGGAAACAGATGTGATTAGAGATTTTGCAAATTTAAAATCCAGGAGGAAGAATTTTAAATATGTTTTCTTTTGATAATTTTCAATTGTGTTTAAATGATGCAATTTTGTTCCTTTTTGTTATTTTCTAATAAAAATATCTAAATAAATTTTTTTGTGATAGGGGCTCTCTAAATAAATTTTTTTGTGATAGCGGCTCAAATAATATTTTGCGGGGGGCCAAAAATTTTAAGTTCCGCCACTGATTTAAAATATGCATATAAAAGTTAAAATAACGAATAGATCCATAATCATTTTATTGCAATTATAAACAATTATATTATTTTGAACACTACATTATTATGATATATGCCGACATCATCGATTTCAACATATATCAAAAATCAAACAAAATTAAAAATTATGCGATTTTTATTCCCAATATCTAGGATGGGATTCAATTCCAGATTCTGTACCTTCTTTTTCAGGATTGTACCAGGTTCGATTCACTGAACTCATTTTTTTTTGTCAACAGATGACGTCACTTTCCACTCAGTAAGAGTACACAGTAAGAGATACTAAGTGGCGGGGCGAAACAAGCCCTTCCACAGGCTGCCCACTCCTTGGAGGGGTCAGCCGGATTGTGGAGGATGGGAATCGACGGGCCGGGTCCGGACCCCATAATAAATATTTTCAAGGAGTGGAACCCGAGATTCGAACCCGGGTCCTTCAGAGTGGAAAGCCGAAGCGTTTCCACGCGGCCAATCCGGCCGACGAACTCATCCTTCAATCGTCGGATTGATCTTATTATAGATATTGGCTGCCCGTGATTGGCTCTGTAAGTGACTGCCGCCAAATATATCCTTCGTATGATTCGGTGGCGTAATTCAACTTAACCTAATCTAACCCAGGGGTGGACAATTATTTTGTGCCGAGAGCCGGATAAACAATTTTCAAGATGAAGCAGGCCATATAAATATTGAAAAGTATCTAAGGCGAATTTAACCTTACGGTGCCAGTCGGCCGGATTGGCCGCGTGGAAACGCTTCGGTTTTCCACTCTGGAGGACCCGGGTTGGGGATATTAGTTTCAGGTTTATGAATGTGTTTGATGGCTACAAATGGTAATCAAGCTATAAGCAAAACTGAATAAATCAAAATATTCCAACCATGATGGCTTAGTGCGGCCATATATGAGACCTTTACGTAATACTATTCATTGTTACGTCACGATGACAACATGCCTGTGAGATAACAATGTTATCCTGGCGTCAACAACTGTTTGAAAGATTTAAATACCTATTTGAAGTTATGACTTCAAAATGTCTTACCCTATAACGATTTTGACCCTTGACATCTTATATAACAGTCGGCGGATAGCCGCGTGGAAACGCATTTGGTTATCATTTTGGACTATCCAGGTTCAAATCCGAGTCCCTAGTCAGGCGGATTTGCCGCGTAGAAAAGCTTCGGCTTTTCATTCTGGAGGACCCGGGTTCGAGTCTCGGGTCTACACCTTGAAAATATTTATCACAGAGTCTGGGCTCCGTTTCCTCAATCCGGCTGACCGCAGGGTTTGTTTCGTCCCGCCACTTAGTATTCTAATTAAATGGAAAGTGGCGTCATCTGTTAATCAAAAAAACTCCGAGTCCCTTACCTTCAGTTTTCAGAAAAGGGTCCATGCCCGCCCTGTTGAGCACTATCTTTAACATTCTAGTTGATCCACCATGGGTGTTGGACAGCCTATAGTAGGCTTTAAAAGTGGCCGCCGCCAGATAATGTATAACATTTGTTAGATATGGTGGCTTAACTCAAATAATCTAATCTAACCGGGGATCACTAAAGTTCCGATAGGTAAAATAGTGCGGGAACCTCTAAGGAACAGACAGAAATATTGCATTTTATAAATTTAGATTAATTATGATCAAATTTACGGCGTGTTGGATATCAGAAACATGTTCTCTTGGTAGAAATATGTATCATCAGCGATCGATTTTGACTATGTCAACAACAATATAGGATGATACTATTTGTCTATCGATCAAAGTTAAAATGTATGAATGTCGTATAGGCTAATGTATACATTTTTCCACAGATTAGTTGATACAGATGGGACACTTCGCTTATTCGAAGGTGCTGCCACTATTTCTAAGCCGATTGGACCGATTGCACCCAATCGGGCCCCGAATTGAGAAAAAATGAAATCATGAAGAGGCTAATAAACGAAGAATAATCGTTTAGATTTACTATTACGGCTAGAATTTTACACCCCAGCCTTCGAACATTAATTTTTATAGATCCACAAAAAGAAAAATTTTTCTTGGAAAAATTAAATGTAATGAATTCATTATATTTTATCTCTTGGAACATGTGGAAAAATTTCCTATTTTATTAACACTAGTTAATTTAAATATTTACAAATATTAACTAGTATAATTAATAGTATAAATATATATATCATATAATAAATAGTAAAAATATTTATTATTTAGTAATATAACAAATATGGAGTTTAACTAACAACCTAACCTAACCTAACCGGATCTTTCAGAAGGAAGGCCTTATCAATAGCATAGTGAATTAATAGATTATCTGAAGAGTCATTCAATTTCAGGATTCCCAAATTTTTTCAAATAAGATCAAGAATTCACTTCGTTTTGTCGCATTGAAAAAAATTCCATAACTTATCAAGATGAAAACAGTATTTCCATTTCTTAACAATAATTAAAAAATGGACTTAATATGTAAAAATTATATCATAGCTAATAATTTTTGTATATTTAATATAGCCATATTTCTTACGATAGAATTGGCACAATGTTTTGTGCCTGACTGGATCCTGAATCTTCATTAAGATTGCTACTGACGAGATTTTATGAATGAGTTGTCCAGAATTTTCGTGTTCAATGCTCTAGTTTTTAAAAAAGCTTATTATAGATTGATATTTTTTTAAACGTCGTAATTCATTAGGTTTTCTTTTCTCGTTGCTCATTAATGCTAATTGTGTTATTAATTTTTTAGATCCACATTTCATGAACACCGCCCAATGAAATATTATCATAGGCATATTACGGTCGCGAACGAGTAATATAGAACATCGCGACGATTCTTCAATTGTCACTACAAAGTAAAATGTTAGTTTGAAATCGTGTTTGCGTAGTCTGGCTGGTAATTTGCCGATTTTTAGATAATAACTCATTGATGGAGAGGCTCAATGACGTTACATTATTATACAAAAGAATTTTACTAAAAGTGAATGTGAACTAACAGCATCATCGTCAAAAATGTTACCGTTTGTATATATGCATTTCATTCGAGTTCTACTCGAAATTTTTTGAAGGAGCTAAAATTAATTATTTTAATGCTAGATATATTTTATAAAAAACGTAATAATAAATGAATATAATGATAAATATTCAATTTTCCTTACCTAAATCTTCAGTCCAATATTGTTTGAATAAAATTGCAATGCAAAAATACACAAAATTATGTATTATATTCAGTATTTTATTGAATGTGATTGATTGTATACGAATTAATCATATTATAAAATTTATTATGTTATATAAATCTAATGTTTTCGTTTTAAAAATTTGACAATATTCATTTATTAATCTTTCCAACAAAACTTTATAAAATAAAAACATATTTACAAATTACAAATGATTAAAGACATATTATAATAATTGAAAAAGCAAAATATATAAATACAGTATCGTATTTACATGTAAAACTGGCAAGACAATATACAAAATTAAAATTTGACAACATAAATATGTTTAATGTTAAATTTAAATACTTATAATGTAAGTTATACATAGTATATACTATATTAATGGAAATTTTACAAAAAAATTATTATTTTTTTAATATTTGTAAAGTATTCCAACACGGACTAAATCCAAATTACAGTATTTTTGGATCAAGGCGGCTGGATGGTCGAGTGATAACCTTGGTGGTAACATGTTGGCATGTCACGCAGGAGGACCCGGGTTCGAGTCCTGAAAGGTTTTCTAGGATTCTAGGCCCGACCCGGTGATCCCCGTCCTTCACTATCAGGCCTCCATCCACAGGTATGGATTCAGCACGTGGTTGGAATTGGCCCGCCCCTTAGTAATTTCCCTGATTGGAAAAAGGGCGTAAAATATGCCAAAAAAATAAATTACAGTATTTTTGGATCAAGGCGACTGGATGATCGAGTGATAATCTTGGTGGTAACGTGTTGGCATGCCATGCAGGAGGACCCGGGTTCGAGTCCTGAAAAGTTTTTTTAGGATTCTAGGCCCGACCCAGTGATCCTCGTCCTTCACTATCAGGCCCCCATCCAGGGGTGTGGGTGCAGCACGTGGTTGGAACTGGCCCACCCCTTAGTAATAGTTGATTGGAAAGGGGTGTAAAATAGAAAAAAAAAGTATTTTTGGATCATAATTAATATGATAGAAATCATTTTAAAGATAATATTTTTGTTAATTATACATTTTGTATAATAATTCTACTGTGGATATTTTAAATATTCGCTTTTGGTCTCCATCCTTATATAATTTCCTTATTAATTATGATGAATCGACTCCATTCTTATAATCAATTTTTAAACGAAAATAATAAAATATATTAATTTCATTAAATAATTTATTATATTCAAATAAGGATGAATCGACTCCATTCTTATAATTAATTTTTAAACGAAAATAATAAAATATATTAATTTCATTAAATAATTTATTATATTCAAAACAGAATATTTTCCGTGAAAAAATAAGTCTCAGGAAGCTGTATCAGTTTTTACTGCTGCTAACGAAACACGTTTTTGCAAAATATGAATTAATCTTTCCCAAAATAAACGTTGTCCAACGGCCGTAACTGGCCAACCGAGATAAGTTTTCGTTTTAATCAGATACTGAACGTTCCTAGACATTTTCTCTTTTGATATAGTATGAAGTTTAATCAGTACTAAACTGTCTTGTTGTTCCACGGCCATCTTACTAATAGCCATATTGAGTTCCCACATGCACCATTGGCTCTGAAGAAAATCTTCTGTTATTATGGCAATGAACATTTTACTTTTGTCTATTCCTTCAAAAATATTGTCGGTTATGTTTTTTCCTGCTTCGAAATCTCTTTCGTGTACACAAAACCGAAATCTTGTTTCTAATCGTGGCAACAATTCTTCTTTTACCCAATAACGATCTTTGTCACAGTAAGATATGAATGCATCGTACAACCAAGACTTCTTTCTTTGAAGTGGTTTATGCCAGTTTTTTAGATGGCATCGAGTTATGTACCATCTATATTGTAAGTACCATCGATAACTATATGCAATAGAGCCTACTATGAAGATTAATAATAAAATTATTCCCAAACTAATCCCTAGAGGAATATAATTATAATATGAAGTAGATGCATAACACCAGGAAGGTATAGTACTATTCCAAGCATACATTTCTCCTCTATACGTATACAAACAATAATACTTTTCGGATTCGATCGTAAAATTACTTAACCACTTCTGTAAATTTATTATTTCACAATCGGCACAGTTGTAAGGATTGTTAGTAAAATTTCCGTATTCCAACGTCATCAAATCTTCTAACATCTGTTCGCTTATAGTCTTTATTTCGTTACTTTGCAAGTTAACGTTTTTTAAACTGTTGGAAGTCGGAAATGCCCTCCACCTCCATCCAACAATTTTATTATAACTCATATCCAAATATGTCAAATTTAATAGATCGACTATCAACCACGGCCAAAGTTCGCATAGCGAATTATGTTGGAATTCTATCTTTTGCAAACTACGAAGTGATAAAAACGGATGATTATGCGGATAGATTTTAAGATTGTTATGAGATAAATCTATGTGAACGAGAGAATCCAGATCCCAAAATGTAAAATTCTCAATTTCGGATAAAAAGTTATTAGATAGATCTAAATATTGTAACGATTTTAAACCGCTGAACGAGTAAGGTTTTATCTCCTGTAACTGTGTAAATTTTAAAGATAAATGTTTCAAGTTCTTTAATCCGGCGAACGATACGGATTTTAACTTAACAATTACGTTATTAGATAAATTCAAGATTTGCAGAGACGTCATGTTATTAAAGTTGATCTCACTAGTGTATATAACGAACATTTCACCTTTTTGGCTATTAAACGACATATCCAACTTTTCCAAAGTCTGTAAAGACAAAACAGCTGATGGGATACTTAAAAGATTATTAGCAGATAAGTTAAGTTCTTTCAGCTGATCAAATTCTTCAAAAGAATGTGGAGCTATATATGATATACCACTATTTCTCAAGTCCAGAACTGTTAGATTCGAGAAGAAATTTAAAAAATTCTCTTTCAGTGCTATAAAATAATTTTGATTAAAATCAGTACTTTTTATATTTTTTTCGTTACCTAAATATAATTCCTGTAGAGAAGAGGATTTAAAATTTTTGAAATCAAAATTTTCTGGCGTTAATTGATTGTTGTTCAAGTATAATTTTTTCAAATTCAGTAGTGAAGAAAAAATCATTTGTTTTAATTTGCAATTTCCCAATTTTAGTATTTCCAAACTTGATGTCAAATATTCTGTTTCAACAAACATAATATTATTCTGGTTGAGATCTAAATAGTTAAGATGATGCAATGGAAGTAAAGATTGACTGACTGATTCTAACCGATTAATATTATTATTTCTTAAAATTAATATTCTTAAATTCGTACAATTTATAAACGTAGAAGGATGCAAACTTTCCAACTTGTTATCGCTTAAATCTAATTTAATTAAATTATTAAGTCCATTAAAAATTCCCAGAGGTAATTCGACGATGGAAACGTTCATCAGAAGTAAAATATTTAAATTACTAAAATTACTGAAAGAATTTTCTGTTAGGTTTAAATGAGATGAATTAGTTATACACAAATATGAAGTGGAATTATTTTCTTGCATAAATAAGTTAGAGTCCACATTTTGTAAACAACTTCTGTTCTTCTCTTCATTATTTATATTATAGTCGGATAAACAAAAGACTAATAACTTGATATTGATGATTTGTCCTACGACAATTACATAATTTAATATTTTGGATTTTGAATTCATGATCTGCAAATTAAATTATATAAATTTAAAAAATCATAAATGATTATTTAACAATTAAACTTTGAAATTATAAAGATATTTATTCAAATCTAGCTATAAAGTAAAAAAATTCATTTATAATTTATGCTTATAAATCACTTTTAATCATAACTGCAATACAGTAGGCCTACAGTGGTGCCTCGCAATTCGACACTAATCCGTCGCCGAACTAATGTCGAATTGCGAGTCAATATTTCCCATATAAGACTATGTAAAATAGATTAATTCGTTATCGGTCCCCCTACACTAAATTATTTACTTTATTATATGTGTTTACTATTGTCTAACACACTAAATTACAATACACTAAATTATTTACTTTTTTATATATGTTTACTATTGTCTAACACACTAAATTACAAAATACACTATTTTATATACAACACAATTTATTAGCCCTTGCTGGAAGACTTCATTCTAACAATTTGGAATGAAATCTTCCAGCAGACACCCTAGCACCCATAATTTTCTCTCTGTGTTGCAAAACGTTGTCACAGTTGTCCTAGGAACGCCATACTTGAGTTACATTTTAATTGTTCTACCTTTCTGCACGAGTTTTCTGCTAAAAAGTGCTTTTTTAAAATTATCATCAATTTTACTCCAAATTTCCAAATTTGTTTCTCTCATCCAAATATTTGACAACTCCACAAATGAAGATGCATCATATGTGTTCCGGTTCCTCATGAAAATGGCCACTGACAAAAAAAAATTTTTTTCAAAATCAGCAACAAAAATTTGATCATCACAAATTAAACATTTTTTCCGATTATCAGAAAACCGTATGAGGTTTGAATATCTGTCATGAAAATGTAAAAAAAAAGACTGGGTCAGTTTTAAAATATGTTTCTTAAATTGATAAATTTTAAAATATAAATAATCAAAAAAAAAAAACTGAAAAATATATTTTTTTTTTGTAATCTCAAAATATATTTTTGTGAAAATTCCTAAATTATTATTTTAAGTTGAGAATGTTTAAATTCTATAAACACCATCATTCATTAAAATTTTTTTTATATAGACACTAATAGAAATTTTTAAAAATTTTAGAATAAATAATAGGTGCATTTGGCAATTCAGATCAATCTGACTAGATATCTGAATAGATCACGTGACTTCTAAGTTTCGGTTAACTTGGCATTTACCTAATGCATATATCTGCTTCTATACTGACCAATATGGCAGACAAAGTGATAAATTAATACAAGTTATTGCACACATTACAATGCTTTACATTCATAATAATATCGAATTAAAAAAATTTTACACTGGATTAGTGGCTAATCATCCTCAATATAAATACCATTTATTGAAATAATTATCAATAAAACAAATATAAATTAACTACGACATTAATAAATAATAAAGAATTTCTTTATCAATTAATAATAATAGCAAAGCAACTTTAGGATGAAGCAACATGAGCATACATTTCAACCAATAAACACACAATGAATTCTCATATTAATAATGTCTACTTATGTAACGAGATATCTTTTCTTCATTTATACGGTTTTGCTCCTCTGAATTTGTTAGAGTTGAAAAACTTCATCACTTTCATTCATTTTAATTTTGCATAAATATCTCACGTATGCCACCATGTTGCTCAGACCAATGTCAGAAACTACAGAGATGACTGACAAAGGTCTGACTATCTGAGTTCAGAACTCGTCAGTTGTCTGATTTGCCGAATGGGGCACTTCAGTCATATATACGTCAGAACTCAATGCCAAACGATCATTGTTCAGATTTCTTAAGAATTCTGAATTGCCGAATAGGCCTAATATCAGAGTACCTGATGAATTAATAATTTTAGTATATTAAATCATTAAATAAAAGGAAACAATAAACCAAATAAGTAAGATAAATCGTTTATTCAAAAACGTTTTCAGCTATCCACATAGCGAAAAACGTTTTTGAATAAACGATTTATCTTACTTAATTGGCTTATTGATTGCTTTTATTTAATATCTAAAGTAAGAAGTTTTTCAATATATATTAAATTATTTCAATACAATGAAAATCTTGAGATTGTATTTTATTTCTAGAATCTTCAGTTCAACTTATATCAAAAAATGAATTAATTAAAAACATTAAAGTAGAAAATCCCACTACATCATCTAATAATAATCCAGTTTACACTCCCAGTGTGGAAGAGGTAATTTTGATATAGTTCTTTCCAGATTGCATATAAATTTTTAATTTTCGTCAAACGATTATTTGATAGAATGATTCCATGAAAAGCAATCTGACTATACCTTGGACAGAGATATTAGATATACCAGATGGATTTTTGTCAAAATCTAAAAGAGTAAGTGCCCTTTAAAAATAGGCTATTTATTAAAATATTACATTAATTGCAATGTAATCATGATTTTAGATTGATTTCTGAGCATTTTAAGTTTTTTATTTAGTGCTAGACTGCAGTTTAAATTTGAAATATACACCGAATTAATACATTTAATTTTCTCTAGGATAATTTAACAGATACGAAAGCAAACACTTCTAACATAGATGAAGAATTACCTTCCAAATTAGTTAAAGTAGAATATGCAGCATTGTGCCCTCTGAGAAATATTCATCCTGAATGGGTTATTCCTGTTGATCATGTAGAATCTAATAAACCAGTGAAAAATTTCAAAAAGTTTAGAAAGGTAATGCATTTCTTTCTTTTAAGTTAATAAATAATCTTATATAGCTGTAGTTACATTGTAATGCAACTACCACTTCTAACTAAATGTAAATAATTCAGCTCAATTAAAAAAGTGGAAAATATACTTTAATAAACTTGAAGATCTTTCAGCTTTACTAAGCCATCTTCATCAAATCATACATCAACAAAAATTATGATCATCACAAATTAAACATTTCCCCATTACCAGAAAACCATATGAAGTTTGAATATCTGTCATGTAAATGTTACCCATTACCAGAAAACCATATGAGGTTTGAATATCTGTCATGTAAATGTTAAAAAAAAAGACTGTCATTTTTAAAATATTAATAAAATTAAAAAATATGCTTCTTTGAGAAATTTTAAAGTATAAGATTGCATTTCATATTTTTATATTTTGGATTGCATTCAAGAGTTTGATTTTAATATTCTAAGTTGGACAAACCCCAAACTTTTGCAAAATCGACATTTAAATTAATGTTTTAATACAGAACCTCTGTGGAGTCAGGAAAATATAGATACAGTAGAATATTCAAAAAATTGGTGATGAATCAAAAATTTAATTTTGTGTTAATCTGGAATGAAAATTGTAGATGTAAAAATATAGAAAATTATCAAACATAGAAATACTCTTTATTTTGTTTAGTAACATCTTGAAATAGTGTTTTATTATGCATTCATTTTATATACAGTATATAATCATTTTGGAAAATTGTTCTAAAACTGTACTGATTTTAATAATTCAATTTCAGTAAAGTCTGTGTAATATATGATAACATTGTTCAACATATTTAAACTCTGTGATTTAAAATAATTTTTGGGTGCTGAATTCAAATCTACAATCAGAATTGCTCCAACATGTTCAGTTTTCATAGATGGTGCATACAAATTTTTATTTTTATCATTTTAATGATCTACAAAAATATTTGTTACATGAATAGAAAAATAATTTGTATTTACATTGCAAAACACTAAAATATTGTTTTAGTCTCTTTTGTTTGAACTCCATTTCTGCAAGCATTCCAGCATAGGAAATGCTGGAAGATGGAATGTCACAATGACTATATCTTAGTGGAAACTTTCACCTTGTTCATCGCTAACTGCACCTAAATTCTGCAGGAAAAAGTCCAGATGTGAACTGAGGAAATTTAGTTTCAATGACATATTGCATTTCATTTTTTCATAGGCCTTGACCAATTCATTACAAGTTGTTCTTCTTTGGACTTTTTGTTTCCAAGAAAATTATTTGCAGATTCATTATAATATATTTTATTGCATGAAATATATTCAAATTAATCTGTAAAATAATAATTTATCAAATAAACTGATAAATTTTTTGAAAAAATTGTATAATTCAAAATCGCATAATTCGAAATCTGATTTGAAAAATAGACTAATATTGTCTGATGATCAGAATTGTACTAATTTTTGAGTCAGACTTCAGCCTTATGAATATCTTATCTACTGCCTATATCAGGAATATATGAAATAATATAAGTAATTTTTAATCATTTTGCAAAACTTCCATCCTACCAATATAGTTAAATTATAAAATTTTTCTAAGGAATGCATCTATTGATCAAGATATCCAAGTATCTACTGCCTATATCAGGAATATATGAAATAATATGAGTAATTTTTAATCATTTTGCAAAACTTCCATCCTAGCCAATATAGTTAAATTATAAAATTTTTCTAAGGAATGCATCTATTGATCAAGATATCCAACTAATGTGATGTAAAAAAAATATTAGCAATTTTTATTGGTAAATAAGCTTGTGATGGCTTATATAAAGCAGTATCTATTAAATAGACGTCGGCAATATATAAAAGATTAAACATCTAGGAAATAGACATTTGATTAAATAAATAAGAATTCTTTTAAAATAAATCTTGTTAGAATTTTTGCATTCACTAAAATCAAAATAAAAAATTTAATGCATATCAAAATGTATGGTAGATCAGGATAAAGAAATTAAGTTTACTATAATTCAATTGCTCACAATTACTATACTTCCCTATTGGAAGTATAGTAATACTTCATAAATTCATATTTGCCTTGGGAAAATAAAATTAGCCAGTAATTTTGAATATAATTAATAATTTATTACAATAGGTGTTATCAACAGCAAATCGATTGCCTCACATTATTGGTGGAAGAGATTTGGTGGCATATAATTCCAATTCTTCGAAAGCTTTTGAAGACTGGTTGAATGAAAATCCAGATGTGAGTTTTAAATTAAGTGAAGATAAATAATTATATAATTATAATAATGTTTTTCTTAATTATAGACACAACCAGAGGATACAGAAGAAGGAGGTATTTTTGAGTAAGTACATTCTTTTTAAATATATAGTCCTTATCAATGCTTTTCAGAGAAAATGCGAGGCCTAGGACAACTAATATTTCTGAGGCCATTCAAAATTTAAAATAAAACTGTGGACAGGAAAATAAAAACAATGATATTTAACATTTATTTATTTCACAGAAGCTTGCTTACATTTAAAATAACAAAATTGACAAATATACAGTGGTAAAAAGCCCCTAAAATTGTGAGATCCAGAGCAGCCGCCTCTCTTTCCTCCCCTCTGACAGGCGCTGGTTCTTATTTTAAACTAAAATGATTTTGTCTTAAAAATACATTATTTATTAAGAAGACTAGAAATTTTTGTAATATTGTTACTTGTTTAGATATAATTATAATATACTTTTGTTATAATTGCCAACAAATCTAAATACATAAATCAACTTTTATGTACTGTATGAAATATTGCTTAAGCTTAACTGCTAAATATTGTTATTTTCAAAATAATGTAAAGTTTTTAACATTTTCTTTACAAATAATTGATTGTTAAAAATTTCTGCATAGTAATGATTTTACTTTGTGAAAAGATATAATTATAAAAACTTTATACTCAAAATTTCCATAATAATTTTACAAGTTGTATACAATATCCAGAAGCATTTATTTTGATTAATAATTTTGAAATGATTAAACTTGAATTATATCAACAAATGTAACTATCTTAATATACAGGATGTCCCCTAATGATTAGGACAAAATTAAACCATGAATTTCTTACATCAAATGATGAAGTTCTTATTCTTATAAACATAATCCCAAAAACATTGCATTTAAGAGAAATATGTACATTTTGTAGCAGTGTTTTTCCAAAGATAAAATTGACAAATATGTTTCTATATTATTTAAATAATATAATAGAATGTTTACAATCTTTGAAAAAGGATTGCTATAAAAATTGTTTTTTTTTTTTTAATGTGGTGTTTTTGGGCTTATGTTTATAAGAACTTTTTCATTATTTTGATATAAGAAATTCATGTTTTAATTTTGTTCCAACCAGAGGCTGACTGGGACATATTTTCAGTTCTGGCATTATCCTAATAGCGGCCCAGCTCACTAGTTAGACTTGGTATTAGGACAATTTACTGCTCGGATATATTGTTGCAAGGACATTTCACCATAAGATATAGAAAAAAAATAAAGACAGGAGTATTCCAAAAAAATAAATAATAATTTTTTTTTATTTATTTTTTTGGAATACTCCTGTCTTTATTTTATTTTTATATCTGTAAAATAAATTAAATACATAGTATTTTTTGCAAAACAAATTTTAACGACAAAATAAAAGTTATTATTTGTATACAAATACTAAAATATTGATAAGTTTGAATGAAGAGGAATCTGAAACAAATTTACATTATATTGAAAGTGCAGTGCGTGACATAAAAAACTGGTTCGTCAGCTGCCGACCCATATTGTTACAATGGCACTGGCCCTTCTGGCATTTGCCAGAATGCCTTTATGGCCAGTCCATCCCTGGTTCTTGACATAAAAAACCGGTTTGTCAGCTGCCGACCCATATTGTTACGATGGCACTGGCCCTTCTGGCATTTGCCAGAATGCCTTTATGGCCAGTCCATCCCTGGTTACAACCATTACAAGACATCCTATATTTATTTATAATCAAGAATGTCTCAATATTGAACTAAAGTTTGTATTTTCTCATCTTAATTTTAGAACAGGTAGCTTCAATTTTAACTTATACATTTTTCAGAAATACAGATAGTCCTTGACTTATACTTATGAGAGCAATTTGATTGGTCAATGCAATTCATGTTTGTATAAATGGTCTAATATACCATCATCATTTGTTTTGTGTCTGGTTCCTTTATTTGTCTTTTTTTGAGTTTGCTATGAAGCTGCATTATAACATAATAAACAACATACACATTTTATTTTATATATATTTTTGGTTAGCAGTTTATTTGTTTCATATGTTTGTATCAAGTAATCTTCTTTATGGTAGAAACTATAACTGCCTAACATGGCACGATTCTCTGTAATTTCAACTTAAATAACTGGCATATTTAGTGATTTTTTTTAAACAATCATTGTTAAATAATTATGAATAATTAATAATTTAGTTAATAGATGGTGCTATATGCAGTATATTTTTTGACTAAATTTAATTATATTAGACCACGATGACATAACACTATGTGATGTCAATTTACTACAATGATGATGTCATTATGGTTTTAATACTCTGATTAAATCTATATTAAAACTGGGCATAAAGTCGATGGATTCCAAATGCTATAACTGATAAATTATATGGCAAAATGATTTTGTTCATTAGGATGTCATCACAAATGACATAATACAAAATTGGGGATCATTTATTATTATCTTAATAAATTCAAAAAGAACAAATAATTTCTATCAGTTATAATTCAGTTTGTTTAATGGTAATGCAAGTATTACATTTCAATAAATAAAAGGTTTGAAATCAATGCATATTAAAAAAAATTTTCCTGGGACAATACAACGAACATTGGTAAAACGATAAATTTTCAGTAGGTATAGTACACAACATCACGGCATTACAAATTTCAGTCTTGCTCCAAGTAAATTTTTATCGAACTGAAGAGTAGAATGACATATAGAATCATAAGTTCATAAACTTTCTGGAAATTACGAAGTTGTATTAAAGAACAATTGACCGACTGAAACTATCAAAATTGGGGATCATTTATTATTATCTTAATAAATTCAAAAAGAACAAATAATTTCTATCAGTTATAATTCAGTTTGTTTAATGGTAATGAAAGTATTACATTTCAATAAATAAAAGATTTGAAATCAATGCATATTAAAAAAAATTTTCCTGGGACAATACAACGAACATTGGTAAAACGATAAATTTTCAGTAGGTATAGTACACAACATCACGGCATTACAAATTTCAGTCTTGCTCCAAGTAAATTTTTATCGAACTGAAGAGTAGAATGACATATAGAATCATAAGTTCATAAACTTTCTGGAAATTACGAAGTTGTATTAAAGAACAATTGACCGACTGAAACTAATAGAAGAAATCAACATGCAAATAATCAAAACCAAGTTTTTCTTAATATATTGTATGTTTTGAAACTAACAAGGGGAGGACACAGCTGACCCCCCACCGATTTTGATCTGCTTGCATATCGACTGAAACTAATAGAAGAAATCAACATGCAATATAATCAAAACCAAGTTTTTCTTAATATATTGTATGTTTTGAAACTAAGCCTGGCACACTTTATTAGTTGACTTATAATGTTTGGATTCATACTGAACCATTTTGGAAATCAAAGACTACCTGTATAAAGGTTTAATATTTTTTTGTTTACAGATATAATATTGGTATTTAATATCTAGTTTTAAATTATATACCATTTTTTAAAATCTCTTTATTCAGTTGACAAAAATAAATTGTTGTTTGATTACCAAACATCTTTCTTCATGTGATTATATATAATTCACAATACTTTAATAAATGTAACAAAAGAAATTTATATAATGAATAGTTGTTGAATAACAATTTTGCAATCTGAAGGCATGTTAGATTTTTTCGTATTATAAATAGAATAGATAGATATCAGATCACCTGTTGCGCAAATGGCGCACTCGATAAATACGTGGATCGTAATCTGAAGGTAGTGGGTTCGAATCCGGGTACTCGTGATCCTATTCTAAAGTATGCTATAATTTATCGATATACGTGTTTTTACTCTGACATACACATAAATATTTAATAATGCAACCCTACATAATGCATACAAATTATGTGATAACCAATATATATAAAATTAATAATAATTAAAATAAATTAAAACGTACAGTACATAAAAATAATAAAATGAAAAATAAAAAATAATGTTTCCATGAATAAAAAAAAAAATGCACATCAACCCGGATTCGAACCCACTACCTTCTGATTACGAATCACGTATTTATCGAGTGCGTCATCTATGCACCTGGTGATCTGTTATCTATCCATCGCTTTTAAGCTGAATTATCATCAACCTGATGATCTGTTATCTATCTATCGTTTTTAAGCTGAATTATCAAAAGTTCGAAATATCTATCCATCGCTTTTAAGCTGAATTATCAAAAGTTCGATTTTTATGATCTATTATCTATCTATCGTTTTTAAGCTGAATTATCAAAAGTTCGATTTTTCTTCTATCCATCGCTTTTAAGCTGAATTATCAAAAGTTCGATTTTTCAAGTTATCCATCGCTTTTAAGCTGAATTATCAAAAGTTTGATTTTTCAAGTGATGGATATGTTGTCGTTTTTAAGCTGAATTATCAAAAGTTCGATTTTTCAAGTGTTAAAAGTTTTTAAGCTGAATTATCAAAAGTTCGAATTTTCAAGTGTTAAAAAATACATTAGAAGGCCATATTCAATGAAAAGCTTGGACACGTATTCACTCATTTTTGATGTAATTTCACCATATGCAAGCGGATCAAAATCGGTGGGGGGTCAGCTGTGTCTCCTTGTTAGTATCAATAAATGTTTTTGTTTTTATTATTTAAATTAGTCGTACAAGTGGATCAAAATCGGTGGGGGGTCAGCTGTGTCCTCCCCTTGTAATCCTGGTACACTTTACTAGTTGACTTATAATCTTTGGATTCATACTGAGCCATTTTGGAAATCAAAGACTACCTGTATAAAGGTTTAATATTTTTTTGTTTACAGATATAATATTATATAATAATATTATATCTAGATATATAATATTTAATATCTAGTTTTAAAATCTATTTATTCAGTTGACAAAAATAAACTGTTGTTTGATTACCAAACAGCTTTCTTCATGTGATTATATATAATTCACAATAATTTAATAAATGTAACAAAAGAAATTTATATAATGAATAGTTGAATAACAATTTTGCAATCTGAAGGCATGTTAGATTTTTTCGTATTATAAATAGAAGTATTGTATTTTGAAACAAAATATTATTGGTATTAATTCAATTTTGATATACTTAATTTATAAAGAATCCTAAGATGTCTAAATTTTAAGTAATTCGGAAGTATTGGAATAAAAAAATAACAACAGTGATATATTTCTTCAAGATTATGAAACTTGGGAGACATTTAAGAGAGAGTTTATTGTGGAGGAATTTTTTCTTATTCTTGATATCTTTTATTTACTTATATCAACATAGCTGTAGGAATTAGCAAATGAGTAATAAGATAAAATGCTTAAAGAACCAAAAAAAAATTTTTGGGAACACTTCAATCCAAAAGCATTTTATTTTTTAT
Source organism: Olivierus martensii (assembly GCA_000484575.1). Lineage (NCBI taxonomy): Eukaryota > Metazoa > Arthropoda > Arachnida > Scorpiones > Buthidae > Olivierus > Olivierus martensii. Next base: position 62,124 of record AYEL01088039.1, read on the forward strand.
AAATTTCCAATCAAGTTTTGCTACTGTCTCTTGGGATGCAGTCAAAATTGCTTTAGAGGCAACAACAAAAGGCTTTCTAAAGTTTTAATTCTTGCTATATGTATATTTACTCTTAATATTTTGACTTTATCGAATGTTTCTCCTTTGGGAACCCTTAGTCTTTGATTCACTCGATGGCTATCTATCTGTTATGTCTACAGAGACAAGTAACTATAGTTTTGTTTGGTTTGTTATGAAAGCAATAACAATAGTGTAATAACTTCATTTTGTATTTGTTTTAATATAAGTTCATATCTGATTAATTAACACAAATAATGAAAAATTCCAAAATAAATTTAGTAATTTGCAATAAATAAATATTTAATTTATTATAAAAATCTTGCACTGCCAATTAACAATAAAAAAAAATTAAGTTCATATCTGATTAATTAACTCAAATAATGAAAAATTCCAAAATAAATTTAGTAATTTGCACTAAATAAATATTTAATTTATTATAAAAATCTTGCACTGCCAATTAACAATATAAAAAAATCCACATCCCAAGAAATATTTTAATTCTATAAGTTTTAGCTCTAGAATCTCAAAAAATTAGAAATTTTTAATATGAATCTCTAATACAACAAAAACACAAATTTACCCTTTTTATTCAGGTGATGGAAAAAGCTGTAATCATTTATAATAACTCATAATCTGCCAAAAAACCACTTTTGAAAACTTTATATTACTAATAGTCTTGTATATATTAATTAATTGGATATTGAATTACAATGAAAATTTTTAAAATATAAGATCAGAAAAAATATAGTTTAACAGTACAATTTGCAATTTCTGTATTACCAAATCTGTACATAATAATCTTTACCTGGAAATATTGTGTATTTGGCCAGCAGAATAGTAGCATTAATTAATTAGATATTGAATTACAATGAAAATTTTTAAAACAAGATCAGAAAAAATACAGTTTAACAGTACAATTTGCAATTTCTGTACATAATAATCTTTACCTGGAAATATTGTGTATTTGGCCAGCAGAATAGTAGCACTTTTAAGTTAAAAATAAAAGTATAAATTCTATTAACTTAACACAATATATATTCTGTACTTGTCGTTGATCAATTCTAAATAGTACCTTGTGCAAAAGTTTATTACATTGCCTTAAGGGTTAAATAATTATATATTATTTTAATAGAAACACTTCCCAACTGCCATGCTAGACCTTTATTATTATGCAATTTTCTAAAAATTAATAGCTACTTTCATATTTGGAAAAATTTATCTTTTACACTATTACAACACTGCTATAATAACAGCATGGTTATTACCAATAATATTATCATCAATAATTTCATTTCAGTAGTCGGTTATCATATGTTGTTATCGCTGTCATAATATCATGCAAATTGCAGAATTTGCATCATATGACAGTGACATTATATTATGATGGTAATTAGATAGCTCTTTGTAGTAATAGATTTACACACTGTATGCACAAATTTTTTAATTTCAACTTGTTAACTACTGCAAATTCTTCAGAAATTATTAAATTAGAGAATGTCAGAAAATTAGTCTAAGAAATTTATTACCTTTGTTATTATGACCTTTATTATTATGCAATTTTCTAAAAATTAATAGCTACTTTCATATTTGGAAAAATTTATCTTTTACACTATTACAACACTGCTATAATAACAGCATGGTTATTACCAATAATATTATCATCAATAATTTCATTTTAGTAGTCGGTTATCATATGTTGTTATCGCTGTCATAATATCATGCAAATTGCAGAATTTGCATCATATGACAGTGACATTATATTATGATGATAATTAGATAGCTCTTTATAGTAATAGATTTACACACTGTATGCACAAATTTTTTAATTTCAATTTGTTAACTACCGCAAATTCTTCAGAAATTATTAAATTAGAGAATGTCAGAAAATTAGTCTAAGAAATTTATTTTCAATTATTTATAAAGCAAAATAAACATTAGCACTTTAAGAAATGTGGAATCATTTGCAAAATAATTAAATTCCAGTTTACAAAGCTTAAGTTAAATTATATAATGCAAAATGTTTAAATTTTTAAAGATTAAAATTTTTTTTCAAATTGCATTAAATGTTTTCCCACCCAGAAGTATAAACAAAAGTAAGTAACAATATGTTTTTAATAAAAAAAAAGAAATATGAAATTTAGTTTGCACAAAAATATGATTAATTTTTATTGAAAACATTTTTTTATTTTTTATTTTTAAATGCTTCTTCCAATCTCTTTTTTGTTTGGATCGTAAAAGAATTTCATATAAAGTTGTTTATACGAATTTTTTTTTAATCATAAACATTCTATTTGTTTTGCATAGGATCAAGGCTGGCCAATCGCTCTCTTACAGCATATTTTTTATATTTAAATACAGAATTTCTGAGCAGGATTGACAATTATTAAAAAACCGTGAAATGAAGTATACTCGTAGTTATATTGCCAGTCACTAATGAAGAGCGCAACTACAGTATAACTAATATAAACAGCTATTTTAAATTCTGTCTCGAAAAATTTGATAATGTTTAAATAGGCAATGCATTCTATCGAATCGTGACCCGACTTTCACTCGTTTAGGTGGGACTAGCCGCCTTATTTACATAATAGCGAAATAGAGTTTCGCTTCTCAAGTTTTCCAGATTTGAAATCTCGAAAATACGATTATATATAAAATGACGTCCTAGATTGGAAAATAGCAAATCCTAAAATTAGAGTTAGTTTTTAGCTGTGAAATGGATAAACGCTACCATCCGATGGAGAAGTTCAAAATGATTAATTCCGATTCTTTTATACCTCTTAGTTGGGACCCAAAACCCGCCAGCCTGCCCTCCAGAAGACGTTGGTAAACAGAAGATTAATACTGGATTCGCACAACAGATGGCAGGAACGGATCGAATTTTCCAGTCCGTAAATATAGCCAGTGTTTTCTAGTCTATACCAGCTCGCCACTTCAAACTTACGTCGGATGCATTTCTGTTGTTAATTGTATTCGAATGGATGCCGTTTTAATTTGTTAAGTGTGTAACTGTATTGTGTTTACTCGGTAAAGAACGGCGTAAGTGTGTATGTCTGTCTGTACTTTACCAATAAAAATATTCGTCCGTTTTTCCAGTTTTAAAGTCGGTGCGGTCCATATTTACCCAAGCGAAATAGTCGTAAGGATATATAAAACGGTGAGTGCGCGATATCGATCGGTCCGAAACGACCGCCACCGTGACGTCGACCAAACGAAAAAAAGTATATTTCGGTCCATTTTACTACAAAACAATTTTAAAAAAATATTCGCACTTACCCAGCCAAAAGTATATTTGCCCGCTGGCCGACGGAGAAACGTCACCTTTTTCAATATCCGATGGGAAAACATCCTACACTTTTTCATATCCTCCCCGTATCGGAACTGGAAAAAAAATATTCCTTCCAGACGGAAAATAAACTAAATGCGTTTTCTTAACTTATTTTTTGTCGTTTTACGTCGGTGGGGTGACGTAATCCCGACCCCAAACGATTTGGCGGGTTAAATCATTTGTTCACATCCGGAAAAAGTACAGTAGAGTAATATAGAGACGGCCGCCTGGTGTCTACAAAAGAACAAAACGGCGGTAATTTACCACACTAGCTATACTGTAAGAGGTATTTCTGGATCTAAACCGAACACAGTAATACCAGAGTTACGTTATGCTTCCCGGTCCTACTTATTACGTAATTTCAGGTATATATGTATTGAGTTCTTATTTAACTGGCTCTTTATTACCAATTTCATATTATAAACTTTTATGATAGACTCAACGAATCAGGGAATGAAATATGTACAGTATAATAAAATACTGTACCTGTACCGCGTTTAAAAAATTTGTACCGATCGACTCGTGTGACGCGCTGCACACGGAAGTTCTTATTTAACTGGCTCTTTATTACCAACTTCATATTATAAACTTTTATGATAGACTCAACGAATCAGCGAATGAAATATGTACAGTATAATAAAATACGGTACCTGTACCGCGTTTAAAAAATTTGTACCGATCGACTCGTGTGACGCGCTGCACACGAAACACGTCCGTACAAGCTGGCGCAAACGCAGACTCGCGTGTCAATTAACGCGTCGCGTGTAGTGTGGGTGCGGGAGGGGCAGGATGAGAAATTGCGTATCTTCGAATTTACGTAAGCCGAGATATCGCTGTATACGGTACAGTGGTGTTTCGCGGTTTGGTGCATGGAATTGTGTGATGTCATTTGCTATTTGTCAGTTCTTTTTGGTGTTAATTTTTTGCATAATATAATTCGGGTATTAATAAGTAATAACAGATTTTTGCCATTATAATTTATTGATAACTTAATAATTAATAATAGGACTGAAAAACTTATTATCATAGTGAATAATGCACATTTAACAAGTGAGAAAAACCATTTAGTTACTAGTATATCTTTATCAAAAAAAATATATTAGATAAATTACGATTTCACTAAAACACTAATAGCAGAATAGAAATAAGCTTAAATACAAACGTTTTCGGCTCTCGCCCTCATCAGATACACAGAGCAAATCGAACACAATTTTGATTTACAAACTATAACGGTATATTTGGTTTCTATTTGTGACAATACCATAATTAAACAGGGATTAAAATGATGATAATTTAAAATGAAATACTATAATAATATATATACAACGGATTTTATATTATTTACTAATAATGTTCCTGGAATTATCTAAATCACTTTCTTCCTAGTGCGTATAATCATGCTGATAATAATTTTTTTTTTTGCATTCCTATCGTTCAAAATATTCCTCTGTGACTTTCTCTTTACTATTTCGATCGTTTCTTATAAAAATCCGTCGTTTATATTTGAAATTGACTTTATGATTTTTGCTTTTTCCCAATACAGTGGTGCTCGCAATTCGATGTCCCGCAATTCGACATTTGAGTTTCGCGAATTGGCTCATGCGCGTGCATGGAATTGTGTGATGTCATTTGCTATTTGTCAGTTCTTTTTAGCTACTTTGGTGTTTTCCCGTGTTGTTTGTGTTAATTTTCAATTCTACATTTTTCGGAAAGTAAAAAATTTGTAATTCCGGGTATTATTATATTTTTGAGTGAAATGTAAGGATGGGTTCAAAGAGAACTGACCAGAGGAATAATTCCGAAAAGAAGATTACTCGATTGAGCAAAGAGACGAAGCAAAAAATTGTAGATAAAGTGCAGAAAAATGTAACTCGAGTATGGCGTTCCTAGGACAACTGGCAACGTTTTGCAATAGAGAGAGTCTTTGAAATGTAACGATGGGTTCAAAGAGAACTGACCAGAGGAATAATTCCGTAAAGAAGAACACTCGATTAAGCAAAGAGATGAAGAAAAAAATTTAGATAAAGTGCAGAAAGGTAGAAAACAATTAAAATGTAACTCGAGTATGGCGTTCATAGGACAACTGTGGCAACGTTTTGCAATAGAGAGAGATTATGGTTGCTAGGGTATCTGCTGGAAGACTTCCTTCCAACATCCAAGGGCTAATAAATTGTGTGTTGTGTATAAAATAGTGCATTTTGTAATATAGTGTGTTACAAAATAATAAAACACATAGACTATAATAAAGTAAATAATATAGTATATCTCTCTCATCTCACTCGTTAGGGGAGTGGGATGGGACCGATAACGATTCACCCGTTGGCGGAGTGGGATGGGACTGATAACGAATTAATCTATTTTACATAGCCTTATATGGGAAATATTGTCCCGCAATTCGACATTACTTCGGCGACGGATTATTATCGAATTGCGAGGCACAACTGTATTAACTACGTAGTAAAATAACCGACGATGGTGGCGGTTCGGTAGCCGAATTCGTTCGTTTTCTGTCAACCGATGTACCGGTGCGTTCGAGACAATTAACCCGATACGAGTCCGGAGGGAGTATCTAGATGGACTGTACCTAGCGTGTTCTGGGCAGTTCGACACGAAAGACTACACTTACCCCGCACCACGTCGGGCGTCGCTAAAAATTTATGGAAGGACGAAGTGGATTAAAAGATGTTAAATTTTTAAAAACTACCACCATCTTTTGCCAAATAAATAAATGAGAGAAAAGTTTTATCAGATTAAATATTGTTACCGGAAGTGACGCGCTGTAAATCCCGTCGGAATTTTATTCGACCAAGATAATTTGTATACTAAATAGCCACTCCGGCTAAATCGATTTAGATCAATTACGTCATCCGCGCCCCTAATTACCGGCTTATGTTTTATTTGTAGTTGGGAAATGCGTTAACGGGTGTCGAGAACCGGCTATCGTGTCGATGCCCATCATCGTTAAAATTCCGAAACAGGCTAGCGGAGATTTTTCGATAAATTACATACGCCACCATTAGCCTGGAAGTAAAAAATTCCCGATCGGATTACTGCCGCTCGTCCTTTATAGCTGACCGTAAACACCAGGGCCGGCTCGACATACGATCGAGAGGAGCGCCCTCTCGAGGCGCAGATGTTTAAGGGGTGCCAAAGAACACTGTCGCATTTTTTTTGCTGTTGCGCAATTAATTTTTGACATTGCATAATAATTTAAGAAAGTGGCCTTACAGTCCACCAGTTTAAATTGTGTGTCACTTCAAAAGTTTTCGTCAGTTTTGTGCACAGATTAGTTGATGATGGGACACTTCGCTTATTCGAAGGTGCTGACACTATTGGCAGTACCTGGCGTTACTCATTTCACTTTTGTTGTAGATAGTGGAAGGTCGGTTATTATTGTTTCTACGGATCTTATGATAGTTTTATTACAAAAAACTGTCAATACATTAAAACATCATTTTTATTAATAGTTGAGTTCATTTCAGGTACTCTCCATAGAGGCGCTTCGTTCGTTTCATGTATACAATAGACTATCTGTGTCCCCTGTCTCAACTAATCTGTGGTTTTGTGTCACTATCAAAACTGACGAGTCGAGGGGTGCACCAAAAATTTTTGAGCGGGCGCTAAAAACTCTAGAGCCGATACTGGTAAACACAAACTATTAGATTTTGGTTTCGAGTCGAGCCAGACTGCGCCAACCAAAAATACGTAAAACCAAAACTGTATCGTCATCGATGTCTATCAATGTTATCCAAGCTATGGTATTATCCTATCCGTTAGTTAATTAAGCCACTCGGGTATTTTATTAATATTTTTTATCTACACCGAAATGTAATTCCAATTATGAGAAACTTCCGACGGTGACCGTATAATGCGATTAGAAACTAAATGACCAATTATTAACTTTTTAAAACTCACTGTGGGGGAGGAAATTTATTTTTCGTTACCAAAGTTTAATACAATTTAAGTTCAAATGCCGTACGTCTTCCGTTGGCCGAGATTAGATTTTTTTTCTTTTACGAAAAGAAAACTTTTAATCTTTTCGCCGATGTAGAAAACAGGATTAGCGCAGTATTCGTCGTTGTCTCTAATTTTATTTTATTTTCTCGGGACCTAAACGCAATTTTTGTTTATCGCTCGGTCATCCTAGGCCGTTTCCGCTCGGGGCATAAATCCTCGGGGTAAGTCTGCACGAAATTTTCTAAAATTATGTCGCGCGCGTGGAATTTTATGGCTTTATCGCACGAATTTCGTCGTCCGACGGGTGGAAGGACAAATACGGAGGGGGTGAGACGCGGTCACGCATCCGGTAGATGGTCTGGACGTATTTGGACCCGAGTCTCGCACCCTGGCGGTTTCTAATCCATTAATTAGAATGAGGAATAGGTGGCGCCGGCTAGATTACCGTTTTCGAAACGGAAGAGATAAAGGAACGATAAGAATCGGTTAATCAACGGTTTTCACGCCCCCCTCGTTGAGAGGGGGTCGCGAAAACCCACTCTGGTCGAGAGGGACTATACGGTTTGGCAGATTCGCGATCTATAGCCGAATGTGCCCGGTTAATTAACTACGAGAAAAGGTGGGGCGGGCCACGGAATGATCCAAACCAACTGGAATGGTGATTTACGCGCTAATGGCGACCAATTAGCGCTATAGATGTAAACGGTAAACGAGTTACGAAAAGGATTTATAATACGTAGGTAGTGAATGGCCACGCTTATGGTCAGGTTACAGAGGGCGGCTTAAGCTCTCTCGTAATATTTACTGTCAGGATAAATTTCCCAACCGTCAGCCGACTATTAGATAACGGTACTCATTCTACTCCAATTATAGATTTTTTGTTAACAGATGACGCCACTTTCCATTCAGGGAGAATACTAAGTGACGGAGCGAAACAAGCCCTTTCAGTCGGCCGGATTGGCCGCGTGGAAACGCTTCGGCTTTCCACTCTGGAGGACCCGGGTTTGAGTCTCGGGTTCCACCCCTTGAATTACTACCACAGATATGGGCAATGGGTCCTCCGCGTGGAAACGCTTCGGCTTTCCACTCTGGAGGACCCGGGTTCGAGTCTCGGGTCCCACCCCTTGAAAATATTTATCATGGGGTCCGGGCCCGGCCCGTCGATCCCCGTCCTCCACAATCCGGCTGACCCCTCCGCAGGGGTGGGCAGCCTGTGGAAGGGCTTGTTTCGCCCCGCCACATAGTATTCTACCTGAATGGAATGTGGCGTCATCTGTTGACAAAAGAAACAAGCCCTTCTACAGGCTGCCCACCCCTGCGGAGGGATCAGCCGGATTGTGGAGGACGGGGATCGACGGGCCGGGCCCGGACCCCATGATAAATATTTTCAAGGGGTGGAACCCGAGATTCGAATATTGATTTGAATGGGTCCTCCAGAGTGGAAAGCCGAAGCGTTTCCACGCGGAGGACCCATTGCCCATATCTGTGGTAGAGTCTGTAGGACTTTACGGTAGTCCAATCCGTGCCCGAGCCGGACGGTCAAAAATTTTTCGGAAAGATGGAATCCAATTCAGGGCATTTAGACGGAACGGAATGGATCGAGCCCGGACCTAACGACACCCGAAATTAAATACGAATACTGCACGGTGGAATTGCTACGCGGTTCCGTCCCGGCTACAGTTCGGTCGATGGGCCGTCGTAAGTACGAGGAATCTCGGTAGGTGACCAACACACGCCGCCTTCGATAAAAGACCCCATTCGTTTCCGGCGCGGGTTAGCTACTTACGTTTTGTATGGGCAGGGTCCGCACCTTCGGCTATGGGTGTTATTTATCCAAAAGTAGCTATTATTAATGGGAACGCCAATAATTGCCAACGTCGGCGATCGTTTCTTACACGACTAAGAAACCATCACTCGCTATACAGGTACGCCTCATTTAACGACTTACGTCCGAGCTTAAGATTTTTTAACGGAAAGTTCGGTTTTCGGCATACGCGTCGCTTACCACTTCTATCGCACGCAATTCCCCGCAACTGGTAGTTCCAAAAATTTGATGATGTAAAATACTTTGAGCCTAATTAAGACGTCTTTACAGCCAACAGAACTTAAGCGAGTAACTACTTCTAAATATATACGAACAATTTACTCGCTTACCGAACAGTCGGTGAGAACGGAACTCGGTCGTTAAGTCAGAAGTACCTGTATTATACCGCCCGATTAGGCCACGTCTCTAGCGGGTTTAACAGTTAAAATTAACCGCTCGATCGCCACCGATTTCCAACTAAAATGAAAGAAACTGGACATTTATACCTTCGGAGATAACACGGAAGACGGAACAGTTAGGTGGAAGCGCCGTGTTAGTCCGGTTACTACGAAAATTATTAATCGCTAATATATAATTAAATTCGACCGTTCCGATATAATTCGTGTTTTTGGTGGAGGACGGCGCCGACGCCAAATTTCCAACCCTATTATGTTTACGCGGATACGCTTTCGACGGAAGTCTATCCGGCCGCATTATCATTACGGCCACGGCGCCCGGCCTTTTTATAGGGTCGAGCCCGACCTCTAAATAGCGTCACCTCCTATTACCGTTTCGGTCCCGGTGGCCGACGCCGTCGGGTCGATAAATTGGCCGCGATAGTGACGGAAAGAAACGCGCCGAGTCGGGGGGCGTCCGTCGGTCGTTCGGATAATAAAACTTTCCGGTCCGAAGTGTACCGTTCCGGATCTGGATATTTTTTAATGAGTCAGCGGAAAGGAGGGTAATTTTTCCAGTCGATGTCGGGGACGTCAGGTAGGAGCATTAAAAGAAATGCGCCGTAATTCCGACGTAACCACCTCTCCGTCGGAAAGGTAATATCGACCCTTCCGGTCTTAGTCGGACCCAAAGGCTGGGCCCGACTTTATAGCCGCGGGTCGAGATTTATTTAAATGACGCGTATACTTCCGGAATGCCGTTTTCTTCCAACGCGTAGAATTCACTCGATGCCATTCTTTCGTCGCCGTCTTAGCTCTCTTTTCTTGGTCGGTATTTAGCCCGTTTCTTTCGCTTCCGTATTTTTTAACCGGGTGTAGGTGTCGCTTTCTTTATTCAGGCAACTACTTCCGGTCCGCTCTCCGGTTTTCCACCCCATCGGCATTTTAAGCGATCCGCAATTTATTTCCATCGACTAATTTAGAATTACCGGTCGACCGTCCGGTGTTCCACCTACCCCTTTAGCTACACCTTCCGAGTACGATTAGACCACCGGGTAGAAAATCGTTTTTTCTTTCGGGCCAAAGAATGTCTTAAAAATTGTCTAAGATTTTAAAGGCGGATAAAAGTCGTCCGGATGGGAAAGTAAGACGTCGTCTACCGTCGGGCGGGAGAAGAAAAAGGCGGGTTATCGATCGACCGGAGTCTAGCCTCCACCGGTACAGGTAGACGATACAGGTTGGCCCGGACACCTGTGCGCCCGTTAAAGCGGCGGTCCTCCTCATCCGTGGCCCGCTTCCGCACTTTTCTCCTCTCCCTACTCGACCGTCGATAAGAGAAAATTTTATAGCGGCTGGTGAGACACTGGTCCGGGTGTCGTCTCTTCCCGGACGATACTGTGTACCTGTGTATGGCCGACCGGGCCCTGGTGGCGGTCGAGACCACCGACCAGGCCGTCCACGTAAAAATGTTTAAGTGGCGAATAAGGCGCTTCGCCATTGGTCGAGGCTGCCGATGACGTGGTATCGGAGCAACAAGCGTATCTCGGGTTTCGGTACTAGTCGACCGAATAGGATGGAAGGCGGTCGGCCGCGGGAAACACGTGGAAGTACTGGAGGTGGATAATCGTCCGAACTGGCCAATTAGTAAATCGGGATCGACCGGCGTTCCGGGTGAGTTTTCGCCTCTTCTTTTCCTTTCGGTCGCGTCGGCACCCGGGTGGAAGATGCCGTTAATTCGACCCCATCCCCCACCACCATTTAAGCGTGGAGCGCTAACGCCGGCGTCGAAACGATTTCGACCATCTGGACCTCTGGAAAATTTGGCGGGTCGACGGCTGTCGCGTTATAAATACGTTTCTTCCACTTTACTCGCTATAAAGTATCGATATAACGCCTTGCGGGCGGCGCGCAACCCCTACGGGTCGGCCGTCCGATTAAACTTGGTCATTTCTTCTTTAGTTCCACACCTCCAGTTTTTCAGGAAGGGTCCGGGCCCGGCCTGTTGAACCCCATCCTTCAACCATCCGGTTGACCCTATCATGGGTGTTGACCAGCCTGTGATGGGCTCTGTAAGTGGCTACCACTAGGTATTGTATATCCCTCGTGAGATATGGCGGCTTTATCTGATCAACTGGGAACAGATTAATTCACTTTACATTAATTCCTATTGAGAAAATAGTTTCGGTTTACGAACGACTTCTTTAGTTATTGTTTGTGTCAGGCACACACTGTTTGCCATGATGGCGCTGTTCAATTTTTTGCAATAAATCGATTTCAACATTAAATGTCTGCATTCATATCTTTATTCCATACTTTTTTCCAGGGGTTGTATATGTGGTATAATGAAATATCTGTGTTTTAATCATTAATTATTTGTAATTTTATTTTTGTTCAGTTGGCAACACGAGTTGTTGGTCGCCATGTTCTTTGCTTTTAGAAGGATAATAAACTTTTATTTTCTCTCTGACGTTTTTATTAATTTGTATCAATCCATAAATGTGGGAAGACTTCGATGTTACCACATATATATATATATGTATATATATATTTTACTTTTATTATTCATTCCATCAGCCAAATGGCTACAGTGGAAATAACTATGCTTCCGCCTTTAAGAATCCGGATTGAATTTACGAGTGCTATATCTCAATAATTAGCAATGAAAAATATTCTGTATTCAAGTGGCTAAACAAAATTTAGAACAATATGCAATACAAATTTACAGATAGTCTGTTACTTTGCTTAAGTATACTAACAATTATTAAAAATTGGTATATTTTATGAATTGCATTGTATAATTGGATTGTAACATGCAAATCACAGTTACACCCCACAGTCGAATTATACAATCAAAATTTACGATATCATCAAATTGAAACTGCTGCATTTTACCATTTGCCGATATCATGGCCGAAAAATATTTACTTTTTACGATGTTCGCAGTTATCTTCGTCCATGAATTATGCACTGGCATGAAGCAAATCTGATGTAGCGGTAACTTTCAAAAGAAATCACTTAAGCCAGTTTTTCCAAACTATGGGCCGCTAGTCTATTTCAATGGGGCACGCAACGATTAACCAAAACATCATTTTTGAGACAAACAAACAAAAATAAATTCAAATTGTTGTCGAAAGAAATGAATCTGTAAAAAGTTATAAATACAGTACATATATCCATGCTCCCAAAAACTTTCTGCTGTATTTTGTTTTAAAGACAAAATATCGATCTCGTTCTGTTTAGTGAATGAGCAAAAGAATTGCGAGTAGCGATAATTTCCATGACATCCCGATTTGCGGAATTTGTGTTGAAAAACAAGCCCACCTATCTAATTAATTAAATATTATGTTATATTAAACATATATTATGTTTTTTTTGTATGATTTATTTAATTATATTAAAAATTATTACACCATAATTAATGTATATATTTTTAGGTATAGGGATTTCATTATACAAAGTAATGCATATTGTTTTGTAGTATTAAATTTTAAGTAAAAAGTATTTATAAAATTAGGTTTTTATGAAAATGAAGAAAGGGGTTGCAGAAACAGAAAGTTTGGAAACCACTGACTAAAAGCTATTAGAATTTTCCGATCTTTCTGTATTTATGTTTACTTTTATTCTCATCTACCTGAAGAAATTCAAATAACTTTAATATTTAGTTTCTGCTTTTGAACTTGTATTTTATTTGTTTGGAATAATTGTTATTTCGAATTGATAATATTCGTCTTTTGATGAAACAAAATATTCGTTCGATGTGTTTTGTATAAATTACATTTCTCTTGATTTACATTTCTCCGCAGTTTAATCCATTTTCATTTCCCCCCTGGAAACAAACTCACGGTAATACTGTATACATGAAAATTTGAGGCAAAAGTTTATTTTTAAAGTAAACCTCTTTTATGAAGAATGAATTCATTGCAATATTTTATCAGATAATCAAAAATTAATGTGAAACAGCTAACAATATAGGACAGCTTGATTACCATTGCTTATTACTGGATTCCACCCTGCTTTCCATCCATTGAATTATAATTTTTCATTAAATTAAAAATTATAAATCAGTTATTAAATTATAGATGGAGATTTTAATCGTACGTGACTATTATAAGCTTATTCATTAAATCGGAAGATGGACATTATTCCAAATTATTCAGATCATTAAAAATTCCATTCCTATCATGGATTAAACAGACAGAATTATGTTATTCTTGGTTAACAATTTTGAGAATTTAAAATTTATAAATGCTAGAATGTCGAATTGCATACAGTCAGAACAGTTTTGTAATTCATGTTTAATACATTCAATCGATATACAGTATCTGAATTTATATTAATAAAATGATTCTTAGAAATAAACAGAAAACAATTCTTCTAAAAAATGAATTATAGTAATTTCTAAAATATAAATTTATTTTTAACTATCAAGAATACATATTGTACTATTTGTTATATTTTATACAAATTTCACTTTTCGATTCCGTATTTTATGATAATGCATAACTTATTATCACATAGGAAAGATTAAACCTGTTACGGAAACGCTATTATCCTTACGAAATTGTTAAAAATCTATATAGTGAAATTGTGTTATGTTATATTATATAACAAGTTACACTTTTCCGAAAAAACCATTTAGCAATCATGTACTAGAGAGAACCAATATAACTTACACTAGATTCCTTTCCGGGAAAAGTATTTTTATTCATTTTTTATATTGTTGATCTAGCTATATCCTCAACTGTGATAGTAAATATATAATAAAAGTTCCACCACTTAAACATATTTAAAATCACTTACATAATAATAAGAAATATTTCGATGAAAATAAAATGATTTGTCTATGAATGAAAATTACAAAAATAATAGATGATGCTGGAATACTTGGCATTCCGGCTTCATTCATTACGGGTTTCACTATAATCTGGTTTTATAATTTGAAATCGAGGATTTAATCAATGCACAATGGTTCTTCATAATGGAATGATACATTTATCATTTCTCATCTAATAAATCATCTTCATAAAAATTCTACTTTATAAAATTATAAATATTATGATATATATCTAACTGGAAAAGAATTGAAAGTTATGATGCCACATTATCTTGTTTTTAACACGTAATTACTATTCTTATTTTTAATTTATCAATTTTAAATCCTCACTGCAATTTTATCATTAAACTATAAAATTTCTACATTATTTTAATAAATAGTCACTGAAACATATACTGCATACACGATGTGCTATCTATGAGAGTGAGTTCTTAGTATCGCTAATATTCTGTTAATGATAATAAAATGCTACAAGGAACTCAGTCTCATTGTTGATCACTTCTATATCTTTTCTTTGTATAAACGATTAAAATTTTATACAAAAAACACGTGCCATTATGAATTCAAACAGTTCTAATTATTATTAATATGCAAACTATTTCTCTTTAGTAAAGAATCTCCAGTATCGCGATCGGTACGAATCCAACTAGTGTGATGAGGTTAATTTAGGATAGTTAGATTAAGCCGCCATATTCTCATGGGATATTCTGTATGTGGCTGCGGACACTTATAGAGCTCATCACACGCTGGCCAACATCCATGATGGGGTCAACCGGATGGTTGAAGGTTGGGATTAAATGGGCGGGCCTGGTCCCCTCCTGAAAAACTGCAGGGGTGGGACCTGGATTTGAACCCGTATTCTCTAGGGTGGTAAGCCAAAGATTTATCACCCCGCCATCGGGCGACCTTAGTGTGAAAAGTTTCGGGAAAAATTATGACCACAGTGCGAGATATATAGAGTGAGACTATAAATAAATTCTCTTGATATACAAAGAAAATTATTTTACAAAGTATTAATTTAAATTAAACATGAACGTAGTTACAAGTATTAAAACATACTACCTATCAAAATTAGTTTTCAATTTGAAGTAAATCGTTTCCAACAGATTTTCTTTTTAACTTATAGAAAGCGCAACAATAACGATCAAATATATCAAGAATAATGGGAACAAAGAAAAACGAATGGAATGCCGTAAGAATAATAACCAGGAAAACAATTTTTACAAAAACGATAAACATGTAAGAAGAATCAAGCATTAAAATACTAATTCCTAAGACAGTAGACAATGATCCTTGTATGATCGGTAATCCCATAACATATAATGATGATTGCAAACGACTATCAGGCTTGTTATCATCTGATGTCATATAAGCATAAGTTACATGCGTAGGATAGTTTATACAAAATCCAATACACATAACCAAGTTAATCAATGAAAAGATATCCAAATTTATATCCCATAAGGCCATAAATCCGATCACTTCTGTTATTATGAGGATAACTGAAAGAGCAATACAAGTACAACTTACTACATTAGAAATAAAACAAAAGAAAACAATTATGACAGAAGCTATAGCAATAGCGATAGTTTTTATGGCTACTAATCTGATAGCAACTAATTGTTCGAAGAAGTAAAACATGTAACTGAATACAGTAATAGGAATTTCGCTGCCATCTGCTATATTCCACATATCCTCAATCAGCATTTTATTTTCTTCTCTGTCTTTGACGTCGTCACATAGGACAAAAAATCGACTGACAATTATTTCCGTGTAGTTATCGTTGAATTTCACGTCTCGTTGAAAATTTCTTGTCTGAGGAAATTTTAAGAATATTCTCAAACCATCTATGAAGTCCTGTTTATCTGAAATATTGAAAGCACCTAAAGTGAATTTGGAAACTGAACTGTTGGCAAACATTAAATAGGCACGAAGCCACGATTCGGTAAAGTTAGTACCAGAAATAAAAGGATTGGCTTCGAATTTTTTAAGAGTATTTTCAATCTGGAGTTGTACGGATTTATCCGCATAATTCACAGGTTCAGTTACAATAATATGAACTCTATGAAAATATTTACTGAAATATGTTTCGTGCAATTTAGTAAGTTTATAAACAGAAGATTCTCTAGGAAAAATATGAAGGAAATCGAATCCTTCTCTTATTTGTGTGATTCCCCATATACCTACTCCTAAACATGCAAAACACAATGTGAGAATAATTGTCTGTAATATTAGATTGTTCATATGTCTTCCAAGTTTGTATCCAATGAAGCTCATAATACTTTCTTTATCAGCAGTCTTATATTTTTTAATACCTGAAATAAAAAATGCAACATTTATAATAAGAAACTAAACAAAACATATAACACTGTAATATTTAATCCAAATTGAATCGAATTTAATATTTTTGCTTCAGTTTTGCAATAAATCCTACTTATAATAGAGACACAGAAAAGGTATAATATACTAATATTAAAAATTAAAAGTTTTACTTATTTTTTTAAATTAACATGTTGACTAATTTCTAATATATTATCAGAAACCGTATACATTATTATTGCAACTAAAGAATGGATTTATAATTTCCATATGATAATTAATTATTTTAAGGGCATAATGGCTCAAGATTGAAATTTATTTAAACATAGTAATTTATAAGTATTACTATGTTTGTGAATAATATGATTGCATATATTTCAGAAGCATTTGGATAAAATATTACATTTAATATAAAATTTATTTTGTGTTTTGTAAATATTTTTAAAAAACAAATACTTTAACGTAAATGAAAATAATATATTGTTTTCTTATACCTGTTAATTTTTTATTATATTTGATAAATGTTTCAATAAGATTATTTTTATATTTTATTAATTTATATCGAATAAGAAAATATAGATCTGTAAATTAGTAGTAGATTCCGATGAGAAATGAAAACATTCCACGGTTTCTAGACACATTCATTTTTCCAGACCTTTCTTAGTTTGTAATGGTATATAAGAAATAAATAAAAAAAATTAATACTCAAATAATATGTTGTTAGTGAAATAGATAAGTTAAATATATTTCATAAAATTCGCAGATATGAGATCAACAGGCAAATTTAATTTTTTAACGAAATTAAATTCGCTGCATATTAAACTCAATATATTCAGATAACTCTGGCGCATAGTTTTGATGATAGAAATTTAGGAACGAACTTTTGCTTTTAAGCAGGGAACACGGAATTATCTAGATTTTATAATTTCTGGAACCTACTGAACTAGCTACACTGTAATCCTATGTACAGTACAGGTACATTAATTTTATTTCAATACTATATGATATTTCTTTTCACTCTTTTCTGCTTTTTTATTTAATATTAAATTTAATAAATGGAATTATTGGGATAATTACCAAAGAAATCACTTAAATGTTATCAGCTCTGTATTGGATGGAAACGCCATGCTTCGTTTTTGATCTTAATGGATAATCTGCCATTGGTGGATCTTTGAAAATTACAGGTAATATTTATTGCATATCATGTTTATGTAAACAGAACTATCGATGAAAAGTCAGCTTAATTGGCTGTTTTACTAAAATAAATTTATATCTGCTTCTATGCATTTTACAATGATTATAAGTAATGTATTTACATATGATTATAAGTAATGATTATAAGTACATATGATTATAAGTAATACAAACTTCAATAAAAATGTATTGTTTCTAAATAATAGAATAGCGATAAGAATTTATTATTAAGCTATTAACACTGTATTAATTTTGTAAAATATAGAAACATAAAAATAAAATTTTCAGATAAATATTTGATTATAAATATTATGTAATTTATACAAAAATTAATTTATTAATAAGAATTCATTCATGAATAGAATTGCATAAGTAATAGCCAGTTTTCCTGTTATCACTCCTGTTATCATGATTATTATATTCAAATAATAATAATAATAATTATTATTATTGTATAATTTATAGTCGTAATAAATAAATTTATAGTCGTAATAAATAAATATACATAATTTATAGTCGTAATAAATAAATATACACAGCATTCGGCCTACTGGAAAGTGTCACTCCACCACTTATCATAATTCAACCGGGATTGACACTTTATAAGAATAAACCATCGTTAGATGTATTTATCTTCCAGTCAGTCTGGGATAAGCCATTCTCCGCAGCAAAAGAAAAAAATATAAACACGCGACGTTTAACCCATATGGAGGCTCGAATGTCTTGCAGGTGCGCAGTGGGAATGAGAGAAGGAATGTAACCGGGGTTAGTCGAACGAGTTCCCGGAGAAAAACGATTGATTTATAGTTATCAATCGGAGGGTTACAGATCGGGAATTCGAACAAGGGATGTGATAGTCGATCCCTGCCGTCAGAGAGGATAGTCGGTCGTCTCTTGCTTGCCAACTTTTGTCGGTCTTCGCCCTCCAAGAATAGAATGTGTTCATACAACTCTGTTCGCTGTTACGGTTCACAAGTAACTCATCGCCTATAACATATAGACCGGAGGACTGAGAAAACTGCTAGTCAATTCTGCAAAAGAAAAGCCATTCTCTGTCGCTCGGAGTCTCACGATCGAGTGTCTAAACGAAGCCGGATTACCGTGATTATGAACATTGTTGGAACCGCCGGTTCGTCAAATGTTCACAACCCGCCTTTCAAGGGAAGCCGCATCTTCGGCCTGTGCACAGAAGAGTATCTGCCTAGCCTCACCAAAAAGAGACCGAATTCCCCACCGGAGCGAAGAACCGAGGAAACCCGTTTTTGTCAAATGTATTTGTCCTTGATCCTAGTTGTCGGGTTTGAAACCTGTAAATATTCTCTCTCCAATAAAGGAAGCTGTTTGTTGGTACAAACGTAGTCTCTGTGTCGTCATTGTCTAAGTCTCATTACCTGTCGGTGCTCACTCCACAGACCGCAGGTAGGCCATAAGCTTATTTAATATCGTCCTCGGAGGTATCACACTGTCAATAATCGTAATAACAAAAAAAAATGCAGCTAATATCATCTTGCATATGCTTTGACAAAATATATTTTAATAATGTAATTTATGTAAGTATCCATATATCGTTAGAATATAATAATTTTTATCTAAATGTTATTTTTTAATAGTTAGTCATATAATATTATTTTCATGTAATGATATAATTACATGAAAATAATATTATATGATTTGTATTTAATTATGTCTTCTGGCAAAATTATTGTTTTGTTTTAATTTTATCGCTTAACATTTTACATAATGTTTTTAACTTTAGTTATACTTTTAGTTATATATCTGTTTTACTCTTATTTATTTTTATAAATTTTTATACACTATTTTTAGTTTTTACGAACGTTGTATATGATTCAATTTTAAAATATGATTATATAATTGTAATTTATTATGTATTTTTTCTCATTATATCGAAAAGAAATAGAGAAATATCTATATAAATGTATATATAATTTACATAATAAATTTAAAATATGCAAAATTGAATGAAATTTTAATTAAACAAATAAATTATTTATATAATTAATTCAATCGATTAAGATGTAAAATTTCAAAGTATAAAATCTAGATATGAAAATGCTTATCAAACACATATTTAAATAATTAATTAATTGTGCTAGTATTTTCAACAAAAACAAATTCAAGATAAAACATACAAAAGATGATTATAATATAACTGACCCTGCTTACAGCTCACTGGAGTGGGTTCTAATCAACATAATACTAAACCCGGGTATATATGTTAATTAAACTATGGGATCGCGATACCGATGAAAAATAAATTAGTTCAAATTTTCACCACTAGGCAAAATTATGGCGCTTTATGGATGAAAAATACATACAGAAATGCAGCATATTAATCAAAAAGCACTTACAGAATTTTAATATGTGCTCCATCTGAATTGATTTACATGCTTCGTGATCAATGGTCGCTGAAAGCATTGCCTATGGAATGTCTGCGACATATTTATTTATGCTTGCAGTCAGCCACACACCGTACTCATCTCTGATAATCTCGATCTTTCAAAATCATAGCCAGAAACCGCAGGGGTTAAAATATGAAGATTCTAAAGGGATTCTGAAAAAGTCTGGAGATTCGAGCGACTAGAGATCACGCGGTATTACGTATCCAACATGTATTGTTATTGTTTATTATTTATTAATGTTATTTGCATTTTACAAATGGCTTTTACATATTGTTATTTTTATTTTGAAACAAAATAAAATCGCTAATCGTTCATCATCGCTACTGTACTGACTTCATATTGCTATATTAATATTTCACATATTTTTTATTATATGTAGTCTTCAGATAATCATTTTCCTTTTTTCCGAAAAATTATTGCAACTGTAGTATTTATTCAACATTTTAAACATTAAACACAATAACATTTATAAACATTTTGTAAAAGGGCATAATAAACCCAAATAAAACCGTAGCAAGTAACAAACAACAATAATTCGGTCAACAGATGTAAACGTAAAAATTTAATTCATAAAAATATCGGAAAAGTGCATAACTCATGCAAAAATAAGTTAAAATATGCAAAAAAAAATAAAAATTGAATGAATGCAATATTCGATAAAAAAGTATAAAAAATAGAATTATTAAAATCTTTTTTTTTTAAATGTTTAAAAGATTAAAAACAGAATAGTTAAAATGCAGTAAACATTCAGCAAAATAAGTTAAAAGATGTTTTCGTGGATAAATGCACAGTTGCAAAGATTATAAATTGATTGATATTCATCCTTCAAGATATATCGATGAATGAAATGCGACTGAGCCCTTTGTAGAATCTTGGAAGCAGATTTCCTCTCTTCTGTTTCTGCAGTAGGTTGATTCATAATGCTAGACAACTGGTTTGATTTTCGTGGAATGGAGTCCTTTACATATCTAGTAGTCACAAGACTGTTCTCATAATTATAAGTGCTACAATTGAACAAAAACTTCAAATCACTACAGAAACGGATGGATATCCTTTAACAATTTCTGTTTTGTCATCTATGGACAGCATAAATTTTTCATCGTTCAAATAAATATTGTTAAATAATTTAAAAAAGGTGCAAGGGCTCGAGCATATTTCCGAAAAAGCTCGAACCTGAATCATCTGTTTATTTACGAAAACACTCGCAAGGATGGAGCTCGAGCATATTTCCGAAAAAGCTCGAACCTGAATCATCTGTTTATTTACGAAAACACTCAGGCTTCACGGATCGAGCTGAGTCGAGTCAGCAACTCTACTGTACAATATTCAGTATTTAATACAATCATTCTATATATAAATTGGGGTGCATTTCTTTATTGGATGGTTTTTTCATTAATTAGACTGGTGGTGGTGGAAGTTGTTTATTTCTTCTCGAAAATGACACTAACACGTTTCGTTTTTCCTGTGATGTTTTTCAAATCTAACTCTCCTTCCAATTACGGGAAAAATGAAACACAGTCAGTGTCATTCTCGAAAAGAAATAAACAACTTCCGTCATCACTAGTCTAAACAGTGAGAAAACCGTCCAATAAAGAAATGCACCCTTGATCAACAAAAACTATGCCTATTGATATTTATGTACTATTGATATTCAGTACAGTACAGTATGTATTTACGTATGTAACTCTCGTATAACACGGTACTTCTACAATACAGTTTTTACTTAATACATTTAGAAAATTACATTTTTTCTTCTACAACACAAAACATTTTCATTAATTTTTATAAATCCACACTACGGACATAGAAGACACACACAAAATGCAATCATTGAGAAATACTGTCAAACCCCGATAAGACGCTACCATTCGTTTTGGGACGATTTAGGTGGCTAATCGAGGTTGGCAGTTTATTGAAAACACCTGTAGCATAGAAATAAAAATGAACTACGAATTTTTTAAATTTAATAAAATAGAGTACATTAGAAGACACACAAAAAATGCAATCATTGAGAAATACTGTCAAACCCCGATAAGACGCTACTATTCGTTTTGGGACGATTTAGGTGGCTAATCGAGGTTTATAAATCCACACTACGGACACAGAAGACACACAAAAAATGAAATCATTGAGAAATACTGTCAAACCCCGATAAGACGCTACCATTCGTTTTGGGACGATTTAGGTGGCTAATCGAGTTTATTGAAAACACGTGTAGCATAGAAATAAAAATGAACTACGAATTTTTTAAATTTAATAAAATAGAGTACATTTATATTTAGCATCCAAACTTAACATTTCTAAAAAACTGTATACTTTAGAGTAGGGGTGGGAAACCTCCGGCCCGCGGCCACATTATTTTATTATATCTAATACCCAACGCTATGTATACTTACATATCTGTACCTTCTTTTTTTAAATAAATACTATACGTGACTCACCATAAATTTTTCTATACGGCCCCCTACAAAAAAAGATTGCCCACCCCTGCTTTATAGTATAGTAGTATACGTACCGTACATGTACAGTACTATATAGAAAACATGTCCATCTGCTGTTCTGATGCTCTATTTTGAGTTCTCTGTAAAACACAATGTACACAGCTGTACTGATACAGTGTCCTTATTTGCTCGGTACGTAATAAACGATGGAAACGATCTGGTTTTTACAACCTTAATAGGTCTTACAAGCGTTTTTAGAGATTTTGTTGTAACAGCGATTTATCAGAAAATTAAAAATGTTCAATTCCTCGAATTATCTAATAAATCATTTTATTTTTATTCAGTCTTTTTATTATTGTATTATTGGTAAATTATATGGAATGATAATTATATAAATACAATATTTGTATATTATAGATTGCACTAACAAGTAAGTTTTTCTAAATAATTATTCATCCTATGCAATTTTTGTTTTCTATATTTGGCACTAACTTGTAAATTATCTATCACTCATATTAATTAAATAAATTTCTAATTCGATTCCGGGAAACTTCGAAGTCATTTCGACTTCAGAACTCCTTGAGTTATATTTAGATGCTATCAATTTAAACGTAGGCAAATTATCACAAAAAAATTATCTTTGGTTTCCTTTAATGTGTGTGGTTCCGCTTTATTGAGATTTCCGCGATACCGTTACAAAAGGAAGTCCGTTCTGTTTTATATCATTATCTATGCTTAAAACAGTTTGATTACATCATTAAATAAAAGTCAATAAGTTAAAAATGTGTATTGTAAATTAATTTTGAATTAATATTTAAATATAATAAATTTTTTGTATTTAATGACCAAAAAAACATATTCAAATTGTAAAAGTTTTCTCTGTTAAATATATGTTTAATCAAATCTAAATTTACCACACTATGTGAAAGAATATTTGAGAGGTTCTGAAAGTACTATATATTTATTTTGATTTGTCATCTTAAAGCAGGATGAAGCTGTTTAGCTAAATTATAAAAACTTCCCTTTCATTAACCATATGCTTAGGCCATGCAGTACAAACAAATTTATATTTACAGAACATCAAATATGATTTTCAGTGCATAAAGATCTAAGCTTCTCATGTACAGGAATCGGAGCTTTATTAATCGAGGTGTTATGCGAAAAAATAAAAGTAATTCCGTTTTATAATTTTGTTTAGTGAATATAAGTGTGCAGTATTTTAGAAAAACAGACATTAATCAGAGAAAGGAATGTAAAACACTGATTCTATTAAGAGAGAGAATTTTCTACTTCCATTATAAGCCTGCCATAATCTGATTATTAAAAATCAATTTATTTTTTTTCTTTTATCAATAATCATGTTTTAATTTTGTATTCTAATCAGAATTTCAGTCATATAAAGCTTTTCAAAATATAGTAATTATATAAATATTATAAAAATCTAATTCACAGAATATATTTAAAAAATGAAAGTTTTTAAATAATTATGAGAAAACTATTTATCCAAAATTCGAAAATAATGAAAGGATCTTATATTGATTTCCATTCAATAATTTTGAATAAAGTGACCAGATGTCCCGGATTTGAGTTGTTTGTCCCGCGGATTGGACATGTAACGTTTTTAACATTTTCCCAATGGCACTTTGTGCCATTTCCTCTACTTCGTACTAGATGAGACTATTGTTATTAACTGGCAACAAATGTTTCTTCTTATATATGACAGGTATTGAAGATAATAAAAATACTATTATGGAGGTTATTACAGAAATAACTGATTTAAAATTCAAATCAAAAAGCGTAGAAATGTTGAAAGCAATATTACAAGTTGAAGTGCAATTTTTATAATTCCTCTGAAGAATTTTATATTATTTCAAGATTTATTAAAAATTTCACTCTGAAAAAAAATACATATAAATAATATAATTATTTATTTAATATTATTCGTTATATTGATGATTATTATCTATATAGGACCTAATCATTTTTGATATATCTTGTATTGAGACTGTTATTTTCTGTGTAGCTAATTTTTTTGTTATGAAAAGAATGTGTTTTTAATTTTTTTATTAATTTATCGGAAGTATATGTTTTATGAAATTTTTATATTAATAAACACATAAAAAGATATAGATTCAAGGCATTTTAATGACGCACAACTAAATGAACTAAAAAAATGGTGTCCTCCACGAACGTGTTAAGCATTTTTTCTTATTGTTATTTGGACATATTCCGCATTCCAACATAAAATATCTGGTCACTTTAATTATGACGCATATGTCTTCATACAGCATAGAACTTATTATACTATTACCTAATAGCCTATAATACAGTACCGTATTTTTATTACAGGATGACTAATATTATTAAGTCAAATAAACATGACATTTTATAAGTATATTTGATTTAAAATATCATTTATGTCTGTCATAGTGTCATACCTGCAATAAATGTTGACATATATATGGTCTACCGTTTACGATATGCTGTATTATATACCGTATATAGTACCATTAGTACTGTACTAATATTTTATAGATCGTTTATTTAAAAGAGATCAGCTCAAATCATTTCGGATAAACGATCTTCTATTGTATTTTCTTCTGGAAATTTTGATGCATGCTTTTATTATTATTTATTTAAAAAATTTGAAAATGTTTTTAAAAGTCTCATTTTCTCAACCCTAAGTTGAATTTTTTTGTTAATAGTCTAACTTAAAAAGGTTGAAATAAAAATGATGTATTTAAGACTAAAACCAATATTTTCTTTCTAATTTTTATATTAGTTTAATAAATCTACCAATTAATAAACAGAATTTCTTTAATGTTGTGTGAAAATTTGGATTAATTTCCAAAATCTCTTTCCTAGAACTTATGCATAGATTTAATTTTTTTAAATATATCTTTTATGGTATGTTATATATTTTTAAAATCGTTTTCAGTCGATTAAAGATTACTGAATGCAATAACATTTATTAAATGGGACAATATAAATTCACAAGAACTACCCGCATTCTAATAAGTATTCCACAATATTATTCTTTTTTCTTAGTTTTACTTCGTTTTAGTTTTACAACGAAGGTTGATAACCTTAAGATAAGCGTATACAACCTTACACTAGACAACTGCATGGTCTATTATACTGTATAATTCTTTTATTGGATAATTAAGAATACATCAAGAACTATACTTACATATAATGAAGTCAGCTGAGGTAGTGAAGAATGGAATCGACAAGCAGGACCATCTAATAATATTAGATATATAGGATCTGGATACTCCATAAGTCTTCATTTATGTAAGCTATAATATGCTTCTATGCAAGCATATGGCTGATTATTTCTGTATGCATGCAAGTCATTGATGTATGATAATTGCAAAGAAGTTCTTTATGGAATACATGAAAAGAAAATCTTTTTATTTTATTCAGCTTGTGTTTTTGATAAGAGTTTCGGGGATTTTAATTCATATAAACTCTCACTTAAATATAACCTTAATATTCATAGTGAAATATTATTAGAGTTTCTAACTTAATAAAATCATTTTCAGAATATTCAATGCAATGCAATTATTTTTTAAGAAAATAATTGTATTGAATATTCTGAAAATGATTTAGCAAGTAGATTTTAGTAAATCCACACAAACTGCAGATTTACAATATCATTTTCTCTACTCAAGATACACATTTTGTTTGGAAATGGATGCATTAAGATCCAACATGAAAAGTAATGCTGAAAATTTAAAAATAATTATATCTGTAATTTAAATAATTATACTATTATTCAGCGGCAAACTTACGAGAATATCATTTCTTTAAAATTTTTAAAAATCCATATGCTATAGTCTTGGTAATCGGCAATTATAAAGAGATAGTTATTGTATATAATTAATATTATTGTTGTAATATATATCTTAGTCTTTAAAATGATTATAGGCTAATGATATTCATGGCAATAAATAATTTCAGAGATATCTGCCCTTCAATGTTTCAGACAGTCGACATTTTTATAATGAAATCAAATAGAAGTTTTAAAATTAATAAAAAGCATTTAGAATAATAAAGAATGATTCCTCACAGTTCAAATGGTCTATGATATTTATATCTCAATCCATCCATCCTTCACCTGATGTCTAACTTCACCAGGGGCGTGGGCGACTTATATTGAGCACTGGAATATCCCTCCGTTTATAAAACATTAGTTGGAAAGTGGCATAAAGCTAGTCAGAAAAGAAAATATTTTAAATATTTTGATGAAACATACTGCAATTTTTTGCAACAAAATCATCTAAAAATTATTGTATGTATATTTTGAATTCAATACATTATTTAGATTTTTCTTATATTAAATAAAATTATTTTATTCAAATATTTTATAATATACTTACTTGTTAGTAAGCAGAATGTTAATTATCATGTGATAATTAAAAAATATAAAAATTTCAGTAAATTTTAAGTCTATAGAAATGACGTATGAAGAATATTTTCATAGGAATCTGAAATATTTCTCTTCAACTTTAATATATAGTACAATATTTATGGTCATTAAAATAAAACTGCTTCTTTTTTTATATAAATGTGATTATATGCTGAATTTACAATCATAATTTTCCTTACATCATTTTCCTAAGACAGAAAAGAAATGAGAAAAAATGGCTTTCCCTTAATTTTTGTTGAAAAATTAAGCGAAAATTTTCCGTGATTTGCATTTATATAGAATTATTATTCAAACAGCCAGTTAAAAAGTTAGAAAATGGAACCAAAACAAGGAAAGAAATTTTATCTCCATATCATCATCATATAATTAATTTTTATATAGGCGTTTAAAAATAGCCTAAATCAGTTTATACAGTAGTTCAGTACTTAATTGACAAATCTGCTATTTAATTAATATCCGTATTAATTTTTACTTGAGTAGAATTCAGATTTTATTATAAATAACCGGAGATGTTCGGATTTTCACTTCTTTTCTTGTTTTATACCGCTTTCCTGACGGAAATTCTAAGCGTCAAGTTTTTCTAAAGCTAATGGCTCCACATTCTTAATAAAATAAGCCTTTCTTTTCTTTATTGTTTCATGCTGCTTTCCAATCCGAGTATACTAAGCAGATTCTAGTACTCATCACAAGTTGTCCATATCCGTGGGAGAGTTGGTTGTCTCGTGAAGGATGGGGTTTAACGAACTGGGCCCCGATCCCTCTTGAAAAAAATCTGGAGGATGGGAGCGGGAAATTGAACATTGATTTATCAGATATTTTAAGTGTAAGTCAATCTTTATCATGGCAGCGTCTGAAGGATGCTTTTTCAATCGCCTACGCCTTTGGATGATCTGGTGAGAGTAGAAGAGCTTCACTACTTAGTAACATCAGGTTTTTTTTTCTGTAAATACCTTTTTCCACCTACGAGAGTACTAAAAGGTCAATAATAGCAGGTTGGAAAGCGACATAAAATAAGAAAGAACTATGGAAAAATTTATGAAAATCTGCATGTGAAGATTCATGTGCTCCCTAGCTCTAAGACGCTGCTGCCTCTATTTCGAATATAAATTAAGGTGTAATAAATAATTAAAATTTGAGCACAGAAATAGATTAAAAAAGTGCTATAGTTATTAAAATTAGAGTTTCAAAACAATGAATCAATAAGAAATTCCTTCTAAAGACATTTCTATTTAAAAGCAACTGCAAACTATTAAATAATTTGCAGAAAAAATTAACGTTCTGAGACAAAGTAATTGTCTATTGTATTTCAGATTTAATTAAAGATATTGCCTTCCACTGTGTTATGCATCCACCGTGAAAGATATGGGTTCAATTCCCCGGTCTCACACCTCCAGTTTTTTCAAGAAGAGTCCGGGGCTGGATCATTGAACTCCTATCCTTCACCTGACAACTGACTCCATCAAGAGAGTGGCGATTCTTGGTAGAATTTTTTTTTTTTTTTTTACTATTTTTTACGCCCCTTTCCAATCAATGAGATTACTAAGGAGCGTCCTTCCTATCCTTCACCTGACAACTGACTCTATCAAGAGAGAGGCGATTCTTGGTAGAATTTTTTTTTTTTTTACTATTTTTTACGCCCCTTTCCAATCAATGAGATTACTAAGGAGCAGAACCAATTCTAACTACAGTCCGGCACCAACACCTGTAGAAGTGAGCCGATGGGGATGCTGGGCCAGCCTCAGAATCCCGAAAAAACTTTTCATGAGACGCCAGACCCGGGTCTTCCTGCGTGATATGCCACTGCGTTACTACGCGGCCATCCGGCCGCTTTGGTGGGCATTATAATGTCCGTTGCTTGGTACACACCAGGTGGAAAGCAGCGTTAAACCACATAGGAAAAAAATGTCAAATATTCTTGAAAAATATGATTTTACATCAGGAATTTTCTTATTTTATTTTATTCCAATTAATTTATTCAATTGTTTTAGACAGATGACAAGCGACCGAAAGCATTTGGCGCCCTAGACGACTGCCCGTTTGCCAGTACCAGCTGGTGCACTTCGGTGCAACTCAATTCATCTTCGGCTGATGCTGTACTTCGGTACAGCCTAGTTCACCTTCGGGTGAAGTTCACCTTCGGGTGAAGTTCACCTCCGGGTGATGCAGTATCGTCGTGTACTGCACAAGGTGCCAGGTAACACTGGCATTGCTGGGGAATCCTTTCGCCAGCAATGCCAGTGATCAGATGATTGATCCCCTGGTAGGGATGCCATCATCTGATGTGAGCGCCCATGAATTCACCAGGTAAAATACATGAATTCAGTATTATACCTAAAGACGGATTTGACTAAAGTAGTATCGTAACCTCCATAGAAGAAGAAGCAGTGTCATTATTATAATAACTGCAGATTTCGATCACTAAAATATGAAACCCACATATTTAAAGAAAAATTGTTGAATCATTATTTACGTAATACATAATTACAGTATTCCTTATATTTTTTCGGACGAATCTTTTATATTCCAAAAATTCCGATAAATGAATTCGTATTAGGTATAAGTTGTTAAAATATTGGCTAAATATTTTTCATCAAATAGACTTATCAAGGAAATAATTAGTAATTTTATAATTATTTAATCATTGCAGTTTGGATTTTAAAATCTATAATTGGGACAATAAAATACGAAATTTCATCATTATCGTAAATATGCGTCACACAATATTTCTCAAATATTTTAAAGAAATGTTTCAAAACATTTTTAACTATTTCAATATAATACAATAAACCTTTAATAATCTTCGAATCGTAACAAAAATGCGACGAGTTGGCATTTGACAAAATGTAAACTCAACTGCAGAAAGGGTGCCAAAAATATCACATAAAAACAACTACTTCCTTTTGATCTTTTTGTAAGATAATTATTTAAAGCTTGCTATGATTGGCAAATCTCCCAACAACTAATGCACTGTACTGTACTCTATAGCAGGTGCACTGGCACCTGTTGCACTCTCATTTATCTTCATAGTATATTACTTTGTACCAGAACAAGATAAAGTTAATTTTATTCTAAGTGGACAGATTGTACGCGGAAATATTAAAACTGCAACTTAAACCCATTCTCAAAGTATGAGAAAAATGCTAATATTTATAATAGAAACTATTACGTAATATCGATAGCGACTCGGTTATAGTTCCATCGAAATGCTCTTATTTCAGTTCTCGGTTTGAAATATGTCTTTCCCGTTAAGCAATTCTCAACAGAAAAATGAGCAATTAAACATTTATTTCGAAAACCAGATCGAACTGAAATTTTCGATGTAAAAAAAAATATATATGTATATATAAATTTCAATTGAAGTTCAGATGTTCGTGTATATCAATACTCGTTCAAAAAGTAAGGCTTTTAGATTATTCATATTTTTATCTTACATAATAATTCTACTTTTCTCGTCCTTGTTATCTGTAAAAAAGCGAAATTAATTAGAATTAAACAGTATCTGTAAAAATGACGTTTATTCACGTGACATAAGTTAGATGGCTTCAGGAGGAATGAGGTTGCAAGACGTTTCGTGAATTTACTGTTGTGATGTTACACCTTCTTTTGATAATTTTAACTATTATTTTCAATATGACAAAAGTAAAATAAAGAATTTTGAAAGAAATTAAAATAAAGAAGTGTAAGTTGTATTTTAGTACAATCGATGGATTTTTAAATAACATTTCACTATTTATAAATATATTTTAGGCTTAATTTATAACAGAATTATAAATTATAACTATTATAAATACTATTTTACTCAGATATTTTATGTTCATATTCTCAACGTAAGCATAACACAAAATGTGATAAAACGATATAAGATTTATGACATATTCTAAATTCTCTTTCATTACTTAAATTAAATGTAAGATTAAAATAATTTGTTTAATGCAACTTTTGTATTAAATGAGGTATTTTGTTATTTGATATCATTGCACATAATTACATCCAAGCAATCTAAAAAAATGTGAACACCAATAAATATTTATCAACAACATAATAATACTAATTCTGTTGGAGGAAAACTTAATAAAAAATTAAATTTTTCATTAAAATTTTATTATTAGAATGCATTATTTTTGAATGTTTTTTGTTCATTATAAGGTTCCAATAATTACCATTTGAGTATCATATACTTCTGCATTTTATACTTTGATTTTAATTACTATTTTAATAATAAATTACTATTGAATGCAAATTTAATAATACAAAAAATGATCATAAATTATTGATAAAAACATTAGATCCTTTGGATATGAAACTTTCAATGAAAAAAAAACTATAATCTTTATAGTTATTAATGTTAAAACATTAATTCCATACACTTTGTGTACTTTTAACTAAATAATGCACATAAATTTATTCAAATATTTTTCCTATATTTATTCAAATCTGAAATCTAATATTTTTTAAAGCTTATATTTGTTTCTTCATTGATAAATTTAAAAAAGAAGAATTTCATTGAAATAAAACATTGTTTGCAAGACAACAGTTATTTACCAAAATTTAACAGTGTAAAGCTTAAATTGTTATTAAATCTTAAACAAATGAAAAAATATTCAATTAGATAGAAAGTTAATTTATTATGAGGATATTTTTATTATTTCTATGCTTTTATTAATTCTTTATTATACAAAAAAATAATAATTAGTAGAAAGCCTAAATTTGTGAAAAAATAAATTCTGAAAATTTTCATAAGAACCATAGTTATAACCAGACCGTTATTATGTAATTTCAATTCAGAAAACACTTTTAGAAAATTTATTATATATGCATTACCATTTATAAAATTAATAGAATTTAATAAAGCAACTATCAGACTTAAAAAATTTTTTGACAATGATGTTAGCAGATTTTTTCCTAAATCAAATTTACTTACAATAAATTATTATATAATTATTATGACATATTTAACTTTAATAATTTTTTATAATTTTAATTTTTAATTATAATAATTATTTTTTAAATTTTTTATAATTATTAACTTTACATGCTACATATACAGCTATGAGGTAGGAAATAATTAGTATCACTATGAGTTTTTATAATATACAATAAACTTTATTATTAAAAGTTAACTATTAATATTATTAATTATTATTAGTATTATTATTATTATTTTTAAATATTGTTACACTAGACTTCTAATTATCTGAAATAATGTGGACTGAGGAAGTCTTAGACAAACAAAAACTTAAATAACATGGAAGATTTGATAAATTATAATTAAATAAACTGGATTTGGATACATTAACATGATAATGCACATTCTATTTTCATGTTAGATCTACTTATTGAATATAATAACAAAATAATTGAAATTTATTATATTAAAAATAAATTTCTATTCATTTTATTTCAATTTTTTTCTTTTCAATTTTTGCAATAAAATTAAAAATGGTTTATTATATAATTTAAATATTTTAAATTTTATTTACAACTGTTTTATTGCAAAAATTATAAAAAAAAAGGTAAATATGACAGATCACCTCATATTGAGTTTGTGAATTGTCAATAATTAATTAACATTTCAATTAACAATGTCTCATTTAGCTGAGTTCTGATAATATAGAACTCAATTAAATCAGACACTGTTAATTAGGACTCTACTGTAGCATCATAACTATTTTTGCAATACAGGCATCCCTCCTATAACACTGTTTCCTACAACATGGTTTCGCTCTAACACGATTTGAAAATTGTTACCATGGTACTTCTACAACATTGTTTTTACTTAATACATTTAGAAAATTCCGTTTACTCTCCTACAACACATTTTCATTAATTTTTGTAAATCCACACTATGGACATACAACACACATATAAAATTGAGAAATACTTTGCTAAAATTAGTCATAAATACAATTTTGCTTGTTTAACATGAGATGGATGAAATGTATTCTATTTTGGATTTTGATATGAAATTGAATTAATTTTGTGATTGAGTTACTTGTCTACCAGTGAGTACTTTGTGTTCCAAACATTCAGTTCTTGGATAAAAAGTAAGTTTTTATTCTACAATGGAGAATAAAAACTTGTAGAATAATAGTAAGTTTGTAGATTTCATATTGTAGAATAAAAGTAAGTTTTTATTCTACAATTTGAAATAGAAAAAAACTTTTTATTCATAAATTTTTTGGGATATGTGTTAAGGAATGATTGTTTTGTAAAGAGAGTAGAAGATACACAAACTTTAAATGCAGAAAAAAAGTTCAGAAAGTGAAGTTGAAATTGTTAAAATGAAAAAATGTTATAGTTTTAACTGAATTCTGGTAAGGAAGATATAAGTATTAAATGAATGTTATATAGGGCTGTATACTTTTTCCTTTTGTTTTACATATATTGTTTTTTTAGGGTCTTATGTATACATTTATTCTTTCTTTATGTTTTGTGTTATTAATATTCTTAATAAAAATTAAGTTTCTTATGTGGAATTAAAGAAAGTTATTTGTTTTTAATTGGTTTTGGAATGTAACTCCTTTTTATATTGGCTCCAGATCTTATATAGCACTGTTTCACATAACACTGTGTTTTTTAGGAACCTATCTATTGTGTTATAGAAGGGATACCTGTACTATGGTGTGAAAATATAGTACTGAGCTATGTATTAAATTATAGAGATGATATGAAAAATATTTTTGCATAAAATTTTTGCATAAAATCATATTTATGTAAGTTGAGGAGATCTTGTAAATTTTATGTATTATATTTTATTGATTAATATTATAACAAAATTCAAAATATATAATTACATTAAATATATCAGAAGTCCTTTTAAATGAAGTTTTATATTCAAACTTATCATGAAATATTTGTTTTCAAAAGCTTTTAAAACATGAGTAAATTAAACCATGTTTTATTTTAATAACTTTGCTTCTATAAAATAAAACTAAGTTTTTAATATACTTAATAACAGAAAATATATTTAAAAGAATCAAAATTACTTATATCTAGTTTAAAGCACTATTGGATAAACATCTATTTTTGATAATATGTAACTAATACTGCTATATCTAATGTTTTGAAATATTTTCTGTAAATTTATCCATAAAAGTTTTAAAATGATTCAAAATATATTTAAACATTGAAAATAGTTCTCTTATTCTGTTTGTCTGTTTAATTATCTTTGAGTTTTGAAAATCCTGGTTAACATTTTCCATTGAAATGATCGAGCAGCAATGATATAATGTGGTGGGGTTCCCAGCTAAGTTTTGTATTTTGCCTGGCTCTTAACTTCCAGCCATTATGACAAAATTGGACTACAAATTGCTGAGAAGACCAGTGGAACAAACAATTCTCACCATTTAAAGATATAGGCCAAAATGGAAATACAAGTAATCTTTGATAATGATAATGAAAAAGAATAATAGAAAAAGTTTCTTTATTTAAAAGTATTTTCACATTTATATTATATTCTCTCAAAAGATCAAAAGGACTTTTAATATTTTTCATAAATTTTGAAATTTTTATTTTGTTGAAATGAAAATATAAACTAAATAGTGTTTTGAGTTAAAATTTATTTTTTGAATGTTTATATTAATAAAAAAGGAAAATGGGATTTTAATTTCTCAAATTAGTTATAGGATTTTAATTTAATAATGTTTTCAATCTAAGATTGAGTTAACATATGCTATAAAAATATTTAAAATAAAAGAGAATATAAAATACAGTTATTTAAAAAATGAGTTGAACATTACAAATATTTATGCAATTACAAGTATAGTTAAATTACAATAATAGAATTCCATCTGCATAGTAATATTTCTTCTTTTAAAGTAGAGTAATACAGATAATTGAATGTGAATTGTCTACATTAGTGGTTTCCAAACTTTTTGTGTCTGTACCCATTTTTTCATAAAAAATTGGTACACCCCCTCATTTTCATAATAGTCTAAATTTTATAAATACTTTCCACTTACAATTTAATACTACAAAACAATATGCCATATCTTGAATAAACAAAGTTCTTATACATAAAAAATATATATTTATTATGGTGTAATAATTGTTTTTACAATTAAATCTTACCAAAAAAAAAATGAAAAATAGAATACATGTTTAATACAATATAATATTATAATGTCATAGGTGGACTTGTTTTTTAGCAGAAATTCTCTGAAATCGGGATGTCATTGAAAATATCGCTACTCACAACTCTTTTTCAATCACTAAATGAGATCAATATTTTTGACTTTAATTAATTAAAACAGCTGTTGCAAAAAGTTTCTGGATATATATATATATATATATTTATAACCCTTTTGCCGATTCAGTTTCTTTTTCAACACTAATTTGAATTTATTTTTTGCTTGTTTGTCTTAAAAATGATGCTTTTGTTAATTCTTGCATGACCTCCTTGCCATAGACTCATGCCCCCCTAATGAGGCGTGCCCCACAGTTTGGGAAACACTGGTTTACATAATATTTGAATTAATAAACTATTATGATATATATTAAATTTTATATAATTTTTCTTAAACTATATTTAAAATTACTTTTATAATAATGCTTTTTTAGATCTGATTGTTGTTGTTTGTAAATGACAAGTATGGGAGATTTAATAGGTTCTGCAAGTTTTCTTCATATTGGAGATATTGTCTCCTTATATGCTGAAGGAGGTGTTTGTGGTTTTCTAAGTACCCTTGGGTGAGTTGTTATGTTTATCATCATTACAAAATAAATTGATCCTATTAAAGATTTTTTAGAGATATTTTATCTAAAAATTTCATAAAATATATATTGAATAATTATAAAATTGATTGACAAGAAATGTAATTTATATAATTTCTATAAAATATCAGAAAATTCTGACATATTTTATATTTTAAACAGTACTTAAAGTAATTGCACAGATAATGACATAGTCATATCAAAACATTCAAAGAAATTTAAAAATTCAATATCTCACAAATTATGTCAATAAATTTCCTGTAATGTTTTTGATCTTAATTTCTGACAGATACATTAAAATTTAAATGCTCAGCAATTAGGGCAGTTTAAAATGCATCAATAGTTTTTGTAGGATATTTTAAAATGTTTTTACCTAGATTGTATGGATATGAAAAATCAAAGGTATTGTTGATTAGTTGATGAAAAAATTTTTAGGAGTTTGTTATATATAAATCAACACTGATTTATTTTGCTTGTTTAGAATATGTTGAATTATGAAAAATTTCACTATGACCCAAGACCCTCCAGTGATCAGACTTGAACCCCGGGTTGAATACTTGGAGTCGAGCAAAAAGTTGGCGCACGTCCTGCGTACGTGTGTCAGCAGTGCGGTAGGCCATCTTCACAGGCATGGGCAGGTTCATCGCAGGTATGATCCTTAAATGAATCCCCTGTCCAAGAGTACACCCATCCAAGAGCCGAGTAAGCCACTGACAGGTGAACTCATTTATACAAGTATAAATGAGTGCACCATTGCAAGCTACACCCCTTAAGCAGTGGCAAGGTCTCCCCAGAAGGGATTCCATCCACACACAGGATCTTATCCAAAATAAGATCTACCTCAGCAGCCACCATCTTGGAATCCGGAAAACCCTCCTTGATAGTGGCTAACCGAAAAGAAGCCACAGCTTCCATATAAGATCCATGCTGAAAGCCCTGGGACCACTTAGTAGGTCTCACCTCCTCAGAAGAGAGGGTGGACAGTTGAGATCTGGTTCTCTTGCTAACACCAGGGGTGTCAGCAAGAGAGTCAGACAGAGAAGCTATTTGGGAAGTACCGTACAGTAGCTGAGAGCCACCTACACCAGCAGCTTCCCTCCTAGCCCTCCTCTGCTTTCACCTAGCCGCTCCAGACAAACACGTTTTTTGCAGACTAGGTTTACTCCCTAAGGAAGAAATATCACCAGGAGACTGCTCCACTGTCCCACCAATCAGAGGCATGTCAGTGACCCTGGCACCCTCAGATGAGGTACCAGAATCACCACCCCCGCGATGAGGCAGAGAAGCAGCCCCCCCCAGAAAAAGTTTCAGATGCAGAAGTATTATCCATAACAAAAGGACAAACTGGAGGAAACACAAAGAGTCACTGCCCGGTTATCCTCCAATGCTGGCGGAAGGCTAACTACTACAGGATTTCGCCTGGTGCCCTGAAGGGATCGTTAACGACACTACATCTTTTACTACCCCAGTGCCACTCAACACTCTTAGCATGATGCCTTACACCTTAGTTAGGGTAGGGCGCTCTCTTAGTCTGGCCGCCTACCTTCGACCTGTCCGGCGAAGACGGGAGACCCTACCAGTAGTGAAGCTATCGCCGGCATAGCTCTCAGGATCATTGGAACATGCAAGCTCCCTCACCACGATAAGGTGGAGACGCCATCGAGGGAGTACCTGGAGGGTAGAGACATACACATCGTGACAGGCGGTGACTGCCGTATGAGTCATTTTGTTAGCTGAATGGCTGGTTAAACCGACGGCCAGTTGAACCGAGGCTGGTTAAGAGGGCGCCTACTGTAATGTTAAGCCCAACTTAGCTATGTATTAATTTATGTTTGATATATTTATTCTAAGTATTGTTTTGCAAATAATTTTCATTTTGAGATATATATTGATAAATATTCAATATAATTGAAAAGTACCATATTAGCAAAACTCCATAAAGTGAGATATGTCTATATATATAGTTGATATAAAATTAAATAAATCATAATCACTATCTACATTCTTAGCAATCCACTTATCTTCACTGCATTTCACTATTAGGCCTTCCCATCTCTATATTGGCATTCAGCTCTCTTTCAATTCTGTACACTCTATTAAACTGTTCATTCATTAACCATTGGAGGAATGACTGTCTTATTAGACAAAATGCATTTCTCATTGTATTAGTTATTTTGTTGAATAAAGTTGTTCTCACAACATTTCACTAATGTTTTCTCAATCTTCATTCTTTGGCTAAACTGACAAAAAAATATAAAAAAAAAAATCTAACAACATATAAAGTTTTCAATTTATTCTAAATAAATTTTTAAATATTTATATTTAATTAAGATAAAAATAGCAAAGATAATGATATTTTTAAAAATTTATATTTGATTTTATTTATTTTTATTATAGACTTGTTGATGATAGATGTGTTGTGCAACCTAATGCTGGGGATCTTGCTAATCCTCCCAAAAAATTCAGAGGTAAAAATATTTTTATATTATTTATTATAGAAATAAATTTTCAAAATAAAATGATTGTAATTAAATTTAATATTTTAATCTGTGAAGTGTTTTTTGTAAATGTTTTCCTTCAATATATAATTTCAAGTGAAAATTTTATTCAGTGATATAGCTATATCTGAATTAGTTCCAGTGCAGAAATTAATTATCAGAACAATAAATAAAAGTTAAAGATAAAATACATTTATTTTTAAAGTTTATTGTAGTATATAATGATAAATAATATATTAATAATTAATTAATTTGTATTAATATATTAATGGTGCCTCAAATTGATATAAAAAAAAAAAATCAGTGTTCATTTAATGCAATGCTTGTGATTAGTGTTTGAAATAATTTCAATAATCCAGTGGCCAGAAAAAAATTCTAATCGCCAATCCCCTCTCCTTCCCCTTCCCCCAAAAAAGAAAAAACACTTGCATAAATTCACCAGCAAATACGTTTTTCACAACACGATTGGGAAGTACCATGTGTTATGCGATTTTTCACAATGACCATGTCGAATGTATCACGTCACATATACATTCAAACATTAATTTCAGGCAGCAAAATTAATACCTGTCATTTCAATAAACAGCTACTAGACCATTCACTAAAATATTTCAGAAGTTCACAAAATTCTCCACAATCAGCACGAAACAACGCGATCAGCAAATTTGATCAGCACGAAACAACGCGAATGGCAAACGATCTTTTTTCTTCTTCCTCTATCTTTCCAAAAATTCTTGAAATCAATTAAAGCACAAATTAAGAAGATTAAAAACTAATTTATTTAGAAAATGTTTTCGGCTATTTGATAACTTTCCGAAAATTACCTGCATTAACAAGTGACAATCAAAATGCACCTTGCAAATTTCGCTGGGTATAACAGTATTAAAAATCCCAGTGGAATTTTGACTTCCCTTTATCTTAACCCCTAATTAAAGGTTCCTGAGTTCATTGGTGAAGGTCCCATGATGGGCAAAAGTCCGTTCTCAAGTTATGGGGCTCCAAAGTTAGTGCTCGAAATCATGTTTCTTTACAGTTTTCTGCAAAACTTTTTTAGATATCGGATATTTTAAACGATTTTAGACGTATCTTATCATTCCAAATCGAATGCAATCAATTTAAATAAGCCACAACTTATCTTTACGAAGTTACATAATTTTTTCGCTTACAACAATATATCCATTCTGAAGCTTGGTAGAATTCTCAAATATTTAAATTTTTTATTGTTTCGTATGAAACATCCTATGTTAATTATATTACATTCGTTCATTTTTCAACACTGAATAATAATAAATCGAATATGGAACTTTGAAGATCATCTTAGTCGGTCAGTTGAAAGTTAAATATGAACAGTATATATTCTTCGTTAAACTTCAAGTAAAATGTATACAGGGTGAGTTTTTTATCTTGAGACAATGAAATATCTTAATTGGATCTCATTATTTCAGAAAAAGTTGTAGACAAAAGTTGTTGGGTTTCGAAGGGGCAATCAATTGGTGACCTTAAATCTGACCTTGACCTTGACCTTCAATGTCATTTGAGGGTCAAGTCAGTTTTTTTAAATGGGAAGACCTACTTTTGACCCCAGCAATGGAAAGAGCGGAAAATTTCACAATCGGATATACCCTTGACCTTAAGGTTTAGGTCAAAGATCAAGATTATTTGCAGGTCAAAAGATTTTTCCAATGGGAAACCATAATTTTTATCACATTTTTTAATGACCTTATTACTTTGACCTTTAAAAGCATTCACTACTTTTAGCATTACCCAGGAGTATCAACATGGACGTAGTAGTTTTCTGCTCCCTTTGGGGTGCTTGATTTCAATGAATCCCCTCGCCTCTCACTATCAGGGTTGGTTGTTTTCTGTGCATCACTTTACTTCTCACTGTTGCTTGATTTATTGGTTTTGGGGAAACATTTTATAACAAATGTTCAAAACGATGCCCTTCCATTTCAATGCATTTGTTGAAAAATGCATTGAAAATAGGATTAAAAATATGTGTTTCCGTTTAATTTCACAATAGTGAGAGGCGAGGTGATTCATTGGAATCAAGCATCCCAAAGGGAGCAGAAAACTATTACATCCATGTTATTACTCCTGGGTAGTGCTAAAAGTAGTGAATGCTTTTAAAGGTCAAAGTAATAAGGTCATTAAAAAATGTGATAAAAATTATGGTTTCCCATTGGAAAAATCTTTTGACCTGCAAATAATCTTGATCTTTGACCTAAACCTTAAGGTCAAGGATATATCCGATTGTGAAATTTTCCGCTGTTTCCATTGCCGGGGTCAAAAGTAGGTCTTCCCATTTAAAAAAACTGACTTGACCCTCAAATGACATTGAAGGTCAAGGTCAGATTTAAGGTCACCAATTGATTGCCTCTTCGAAACCCAACAACTTTTGTCTACAACTTTTTCCGAAATAATGAGATCCAATTAAGATATTTCGTTGTCTCAAGATAAAAAACTCACCCTGTATATTGGGTTGTTTGGAAAGTAATTTCGTTTTTTTCATGAAAACAAACAAACAATTTTTTTATAGTATATAAATATTTTAATTAATTATATATTGACCATTTTGATTTAATATATGTTGCCATCTTTCTGGTAGTGACATGATTCCATGCTCAGAGAATTTCTGATCTTGCAAAAACTGAATTAAGTGATTTTTGACATTCTCATTTAAACTAAGTGTTTTGCCATGTAAAGAATTCTGTAAAGACCGGAATAAGTAATACTGTGTTTTGCCCTCTAAAAAATTCTGTAAAGACTGGAATAAGTAATAATAGATAATGCCAGATATGGCAAATATGGTGGGTATGGTACACATCCCATCCAAGCTGTAACAGCTTTTGGCGAGTCATCCAACTTGTATGAAGTTTGGCATTGTCATGGTGAAACACTATGCCTTTTCTGTTAATCAATTCTGGCCTCTTCTGTTTGATGGAATCACTGTTTGTCCAATTGGTGGCAGTACACTACTGAATTAATTGTGGAATTGTCTGGAAGAAGCTCAAAAAAAACAATTCCCTTGAAATCCCATCAAACAAAGAGCAAATCATTTTTTTTGATGAATATGGGGTCTTGGAGTGCTTTGAGCCAGTTCATTTCTTCTGCTCCATGATTGCTTGCATTCAACGTGAAATTGTAAACAATCAATTTTTCATCAACAGTTATGATCCACTTCAGAAAGGGATCATTTTCTTCATGTTTGAGCAGCAAATCACCGATGTCGATGCAATGAAGCAAATCTTTCTTTGAGAACATGTGGAACCCAAATATCAATGTTTCAACTAGTAGGAACAGTTGAATTCAGTAAATTCAATCTTGTAGCAATTTCACATGCTGTTATTCTGTGGTTTGCTTCAACCAATACCTTTATTTTGTCATCATCAGCTTCAACTATCTTTTCTGCACGTGGTGCATCTTTAACATGAAAATTGTCAGAATGAAATTTTGCAAGCCAGTTTTGGCACTGGCATTCTGTTAATACATCTATAACTGTATATGTATGTTTTATATTTTGTTCAATTGTGATATTATGGTTATTATAGTAAAATAGTTATAAATTTATTTATATATCGTACACATTTTAATATGTCTGAAATTAAGTGCCTTACAATTAAAGAAAAAAGAATCTGTTGCCTGATTAATAGCATATAACAGTGATTCCCAAAGTGTATGCTGCGAATTATTATAAAATTTTCACAGTTATATTTGTTACAGTGTCAATAATTAGAAATCCTATCTCAAATTCTAACAAATCTGTATTTGTCAGAATTTGAAATAGGGCACCTTGGGAAACCATTTATCCAGCAAGGGCATCGAGAATTTAAAAAATTTAAAAACTATTGGTATATATGAAACAAATAAAACATAATGATGATATTAATACTCAAAAGCCCTTTAGCAGTCAAAAGATTTTATTCAGAAACGTTTTCAATGCACTTGGCATCTTCCTCAGCTGCTACAACCTTTAAAATTATACAGAATGTATGCTCTCTTGAAGAGGGCTGAAAAGGCAGCCCTCTTGTGTGAAAGCCTATCCTTTGAAACCATGGGTATGTACAAAGGAGCGCTACTAGGTTTTCTTTACACCGTAGTCCTATAGTCTCCATCCGTAATAGCGATCCTTAGGTTCAGGAAGTGTACGTCAGCAGCTGAAGAAGACTCCAAGTGCATTGAAAACATTCCTGAATAAGATCTTTTGACTGCTAAAGGGCTGTTGAGTGTTATTATTTTTTGGTTTGTGTTTAGTTCAGTCTCATTGAATTTTTATTACATAATGAAGATATTTGTGCAATCCTATAATTTCTTATACAATCTTGTCATTATCTATTAGAAATAATAAATAATATAATATGTAAATAAAAAGATATTTTGACAAAAT
Organism: Olivierus martensii; assembly: GCA_000484575.1. Classification (NCBI taxonomy): domain Eukaryota; kingdom Metazoa; phylum Arthropoda; class Arachnida; order Scorpiones; family Buthidae; genus Olivierus; species Olivierus martensii. Next base: position 104,902 of record AYEL01088039.1, read on the forward strand.
GCCTGCATAATTATTTTATAATAATACTAATAATTGTTAAATTTTACATCAGTATGCATAAAATTGTTATACTATAATTGTAAATTATAATAATATAAATTGAAAATATGAATTTTGACAAAATTTTTGATATCTGGATCATTTTTGTATATCAACTACTACAACTATGTACTACTGACCTATTAATAAATCAGTCTTCAGCACTTGTTTAAGCAAAAAAAATTTATATTTAATATTGTTAAAGATCTTTCGGTTTAATAAAGCCATTTTCAGTAACTACAAGTTTAAAAATAACTGATTCGATTAGTTTTAAACTTGTAGTTACTGAGGATGGCTTTATTAAGCCGAAAGATCTTTAACAAATATTAAATATAAACTTTTTCGCTTAAACAAGTGTTGAAGACTGTTTAATTAATAGTTCTAATAAGAAGTGAAAGTATTTAATGCATATGCATATTTTACAAAGTTACCATATGTCCTGGATTTTCTGGAATAGTCCTAATTTATGGTACATTGGCTGGTAATTTTATAAGTGATATGTCGATGATGTGCTAGTTATTTGAAAGAAAAATGATAGATCCAAAGATTTGAAAAATGCCATTCACAGATACAGCTTATAATTTAGCCTTAATGACCGACCAAATTAAGAGAGAGATGGTCCACTTCCTAGACATATGGATAAAAGCAGAACAGATATTCTATTCCAGCAAGATATACCAGAAACCAACAGTTAATTGTTTAATTATTCCTTACTGGTCAGAAGACCTAATCTCGTATAAGAAAGTTACCTTCTACGCATATTTTAAGAGAAGCATTACCTACACAAATACGATTGAAGGATAGGAAGAAGTAACTAAAATTTTTATTATATGCAGCAAACATGGTTATACTATGAACTTCATGAAGTCCGTACTGAATAAAGTAAAAAGAGAGATGGCTAGAAGAAATAATGATAGTAACCTGAGAGCTCAATTAAGGGATGATGAAGATCGACCTGTTACTGACAAATATATATAAGTTCCATTTCATATGTCCAGGTGTAAAACAGTAAAGAATGATATTTTATGTTATTAATAAGAAAAGAATTAAGAAGATACTACAATCAGAGCATCTACTATTTTTGATGTAATTAGAAACGAAAAAGATAAATGGAGTCACAAAGAAAAAGCAGGCGTATACAGAATACCTGTTATAAATAGAGAAGAATCATACATAGGTGTAACAGAAAGAAGTTTAGGTGAGAGGCTGAACGATCATCGTAATGATATTAAACTAGGCAATACCGCAACCACTTTAGCGAGAAGAACTTATGAAAACAATATAAGTATTAAATGGGATGAAGGGTACTTAAAAGAGCTAATAGTTATGAAGACAAATATTTAGCAAAAGTGCTTGAAATTTTAAAAAGAGAAAAACATGAAGATCTTATTAATGATAGGCCCCCCAGGAAATGTTTCACCAGCCTGGCGTTATGCCATAAATCTGAAGTAAACGATTTTAATATAAGCTCTAGCATTTATTACTTGTAACATCTAAATATTGTATTTCTTTAAATTTTTTCTATTAATGTTGTTTGAAAATCTATACCTAATTATTGCTAATTATTAATTTTAAAAAAATTTTTGAATTTCTAAGAATATCGTATAAGTTCTTAAGATGTTCAATACATAGTTCTGTTTTCGTAATATATGATGTATTGTGCTGATGATGAAATTTTCCGAAAGTACTTCTTATACTTTCACGTAATAAACTATTTTTATGTTGATTCCTGCTTATTAGTGCTGTATTAATTGGTTTTCAAAGTACAAGAAAAATTTTTGAATGCAGTCCTGTTGCAATTTGGGATTTTCCTTTATAAAGTTTTTCAAAAGACTTAGCTGTTAAGTTCTTGCATTTTTTTTTAATTTCATGATAACATATCTTATTTCTTAAATACAGCATGCAAATAATTAATTTCTTTGTATTTGTGGATTTTTCTGAAATTTTAAAATATTTTTCTGATTGATATTTTGAAAATGCAAAAATTAAATCTGATTAAAACAAAATCAATTTTCTAAAATGATTTTTCATTTTATGTACAGTCGATTCTCGTTATTTGTGGATTCCATATTTGTGTATTCAACTACTAAAACATAAAGTAAAGGCTGAAAATGTTGGGAAGAAAGGTTCGCAGGAACCTAACTCTATATTTCCCATAACATAAAATGGTTTAGCATTCGCAAAGAATTTGCAGAACGTAACTACCATGAATAATGAGAATCAAGTGTATATATAATTCCAGATTTTTTCGAAATAAACAGCATAATATTTTTGAACATGTTATTAATTTTCTATATTCACTTCTCTATCTATAGTCTTGATTCCATCATCACAAAATTAATAATTAAATTTTTGAATTATCGTCAAGTTTTTGAGGTGTTTTTTTGCCATAATTACAATAATTCTTTCAGACTAATCCCCTTTGTATACCTGCAATCAACCAAAATTTTTTATGAGATTGAATTACCAAAGGAAGGGAAACCATTTTTCATCCCTATGAAGTGCAGTATAAAATTATTTATGTAATGATTATTAGAGACTAACAGAACATGCACTCCTAAGTTATTGAAAAATGTATTCAGACTATGAATACATTTTTCAATCACAGTCATTTTTCAGACTATAAATTATAATCAAGCAGTATCATACTGTCCGTCCATGAAAGCCGCGCCTAGCTAAGGTGGATGAGTCCAAACGCAAAAGGAAGAGTCACAGTCGGTATAATAATGATATTAATTCAATAATTTTTATCTAATAAAATATAAAGTTTTGTTAAATATACTATTTCCATCGTCAAAACTAATCATTTAGCATTCGACATTATAATAAACTTCTATTCAACTTCAGTTATCTTGCATTTGAAAACATCCATGTGCGAAGCTGTCATCCCTACTTTGTCATTGGTCTCGTTCAATTAGCGCACACATACTTGCGTCGATGGTCGCGGCTAAGCTGGACGGCCAGTATATTACTTGATAATTTATAACAACCTAATATTAAATAAATTAAATTTTAGACTACTGCTAGACTAGACTATGAATTTTTTGGGAAAATTAATCATATTTCAAATTATCAACTGTAATGATAATAAAAATTGTATACTTTGAGCTAGAAATTGTAGTTTACTTCAAATTGAATGCTTTGAATTTACTAATATCAAATTAACAAGATTTATATAGTAACTTATTCTTTATAGCAGTGGTTTCCAAACTTTTTATATCTGCACCTTCTTTTTTCATAAAAAATTGGTACCCCCTCATTTTTATTATAGTCTAATTTTTAAATACTTTCTACTTACAATTTAATATTGCAGAACAATATACCATATTTTGTATAAATATCAATAAAGTTCTTATTACACCATAATATATATTTTTTAGGTATAATTTTTAATACAATTAAAGATTACAAAAGAAAAAATGCAAAAGTAGAATATGTGTTTAACACAACATAATATTTAATGCAACGGATGGGCTTGTTTTTCGGCTTAAATTCTCTCAAATCGGGGTATGACTGAATATATCGCTACTCGCCATTCTTTTCCAATCACTAAACAAGATCAATATTTTGTGTTTAAAATAGCTATAACAGAAAGTTTCTGGATACATGAATATATGTACAGTATAACTCTTTTGCCGATTCATTTCTTCAGACACCAATTTGAATTCGTTTTTTGCTTGTTTATCTCAAAAATGATGTTTTTATTTAATTCTTGCACACCTTCCTTGCCATAGATTTGCACCTCCCTAGTGGGGGTGCCCCACAGTTTGGAAAACACTGCTTTATAGGATTGTGATACAGAGAATAAAGTGGGCAATTATGTGTGTATGTGTGTGATATTTGCAGTATAGTTTTAGAAATGAAAGATGATTTGTAGACTATTTTTCTCAATGTATGTATGTGGAGGACCTTTAAAAGCATTTATGAATCTTGAGAAAGCATATGGCCATGTCAATAGGAATAAGCTATGGAAAGTGCTGAGAAAATAGTGTCAATGAATGGTGCTGTGAGAGTAATATATACTGAAAGTAGTTTTAAGTATTGTCCGTCCACAAAAGCCGAATGAAAGATAATTTGTAGACTATTTTTCTCAATGTATGTATGTGGAGGACTTTTAAAAGCATTTATGAATCTTGAGAAAGCATATGGCCATGTCAATAGGAATAAGCTATGGAAAGTGCTGAGAAAATAGTGTCAATGAATGGTGCTGTGAGAGTAATATATACTGAAAGTAGTTTTAAGTATTGTCCGTCCACAAAAGCCGCGCCTAGCTAAGGTGGATGAGTCCAAATGCGAAAGGGAGAGTTGTAGTCGGTATAATGATGTGTGGGAATATTGAATTAATATTATATTAAGTTCTGTTAAATATACTATTTCCAACGTCAATACTAATCATTTAGCATTCGACATTACAATAAACTTCTATTCAACTCTAGTTATCTTGCGTTTGAAAATATCCATGTGCAAAACTTGCAAAGTCGCAAATTCGAACGGATGTCAATACTATATAATTCTACTTATTCCTAACGGCTAGCGACTCTGCAATCCAGAGTTCGGCCTGAGCTCAGGTCTTTTTCTAAGTTCTAACTTAATACTAATTAACTACAAAACAATCTAACACAATGTAACGTCTAACTGACGAAACAAAATCAGAAATCGGAACTTATAACTAAAAGTGCCGATTAAGTGTTAGAAGTAAAACGAACAAAACGAACAAAACACCGATATGGATCATTCTTATTTTCACATATCAGTTTCAGTGGTAAAATTTATGTAGATAAGATGACATCATTAACCGGGATAGCTCTTCCGGATACGGGTTCCGACTCCGTATCATGTGATTGCCAACTACGACGGAGGTGGTGGAAGTAAGTTAACTTTTAAACTAAAATATAATATGTTAGCATATAGGAAAATAACGATAAATAAATAATAGAGTGCATAATAAAATAAAAATAGGATAGGTGAAAGTTAACTTCCTCACAAACTGTCATACCTATTTTGTCACTGGACTCGTTCAGTTAGTGCAGGCATACTTGTGTCGATGGTTACATCTAAGCTGGAAGAACAGTATGAGGATGAACAAAGCAATTTCATATGTCAGAATGATTTACAATGGAAAGAAGAGGTAAGGAATGGGTATGTGATGCCTCTATGGTTGTTTAATTCTTGCATTTATACATATATAAGAAAGCTATTGTAAATGAATTGGATGTAAAGAGGGATAATGAGAAAATATGTTTGTTATCTGTTGTGTGCTGACAAAATTGTTCTTCTGTAAACAGGATTCATAGATGCTTCATTTAACCATACTACAGTATGTGAAATGCAAATATAGTTGATTCTCATTATTCCTGGTAATTACCTTCTGTAAATTCTTTGTGAATACTGAATCAACAAATACCGAACCATTATGTCTGTGGGAAATAGAGTTTTAGGTTCCTGCAAACCTTTCTTTCCCAACATTTTCATCCTTTGCTTTGTGTGTTAGTAGTCAAATACACAAATATGGAATTCACAAATAACGAGAATCGACTGTAATTATAAATGCAGAAATGATTACTCCTTGTTTTTCAAAGAGATGAAGAGTTTATAAAGTATGAGATTGAGTTGAATAGTCTGAACTTGAAACAGGAGAATGGCTTTTTGTGTTACAGTAGGATCTCCAAACATTTTTGGAAAAGAGCAGATAGACAATTTTCTAATGAATGATGACCCAGATTAGAATAGATTGAAGATTTTAAACAAGAAATTGTTTTATAAAAACTGGTGAATCAGAATTAATTGTGAGCAGTCCACTTTATTTTATAATCATCATAATAGTCAGTGGTTCTCAACCTTTTTTCTGTTAAGGAACACATTTTTATATTTTAAAATTTGGTGGCACACTTAAATATTTTAAATAATAATTTACAAATTTTTATTAACACATTATTGTATTTATTCTTATTTATTACATTCAGATTACAGAAATACTCGTATTTATTCTTATTACTTACATTCAGTTTATTGACATCCTCGTATATGGGATCATTAAATGGCAGCTCTTATTAAGTTATAGCGCACACCTGCAGATTTGTCTTTTTAGAGAAACTATAATTTTAATTTTTATTCTTTAATTTTTAAATTATGAATAATGATAAAAATTTTGGTTTTCGAATTTCTATGACAAAATTTGAAGGTTTTTTTTAACCTTCGAATCACTGATGATGATAAATTATCATCAGTGATTCTCAACCGGCACAGTGGTTGAGAATCACTGATAATAGTTTTTTGCCAAATTTTGATGCTCTGTATATTTTAAAATAGATAAGTCACATGCATCAGTTGCATCAGTATAATAGTTTTATTTTAATTTCCTAAAGAAAATATCTGTAATTAATGACTAAATAATATGTTTTATGCCTTATTTAAATGCATACATTAGAAAATATTGTAAAAAAAAATCATTCATTTTTATTGCAATTTTAAATAATTTTAGCATTATGGATGCCACTATGTTGTGACATAGGATAACATCATTGAAATATAAAAACAAAAGTCTTTGTTTAAATATTGGGTTGTTCGGAAAGTAGTTTCGTTTTTTCCATGAGTGTTCTTAGATGTATTTTTAACCCGCCAACTTCATTCTAAACCAGGGGTGGGCAAAAGGCAGCCTGCAAAGGCATCTTGTATGGCCCGTTGCATAAATTTGAACAGATTACAGTTTCAAGCCCACATGCATAAAATTCTGGTCGAAAAGAAAAAATAAAATAATGGGTATTCTGTACAGAATATGTTTATATTAGAGAGATTACTCAAATTTTGATGATGTAATTAACCATAAACATTAAGTAATAGATTTATTTTTACAAAATTGATTATGTACATATCTAATATTTTGTAACATTCTGATGTAATAGGTTGTTAGCAATCAATAGCTAATATTTTGTAACATTCTGATGTTATAGGTTGTTAACAATCAATCAGTTTCTTTAAAAACATAAGTATTTTATTAAAATTGTCTGAATTTATTAATTCGTAGGACGAATTATTTTGTAATGTTTCTAATAAAAAAAAATAGTTTCTACAGATGATTTTGAACTCTCTGCATACAAACAAACAACTAAGTAACACAAGAAAAGTATATATTTTTAAAATAATATTGATACATGAATGCATTCTTTGTGTAAGTATCACAAAAGTGGCTACACATGTTAGCGAGATTGACAAGAACATGTGCAGATAAATTGGCATACAACATTTATTCTTGTCCTGTATGATGGTGAGAATCAATCTTCTTGAACATGAGTAGTCATTTTAAGTCAAAGTAATTTTTATTTCATTACATTAATTAATAATTACATAATTATGGTGCTGTAAGGTTAAATTTGCCCTTAGGTACTTTTCAATTTTTATACGGCCCGCTTCATCCTGAAAATTGTTTATCTGGCCCGCGGCAGAAAATAATTGCCCACCCCTGTTCTAAACTTTATTGCCATTATATATTTTGACAACTGAAATTTCATGGTTTATTTATAAAAAAATTTTTTTGTGCAAATGTTTTTATTTTTTTTTTTTGATGTCATATTTCTTCCTTTATCATTATCTTATTCAACAAATTTTTCTGAATCAATATCAGTTCCATAAGTTTGTAAAATTTTATTAATGCTAGTCCCGTATTTATCTTGATCTATATCCTTCTTCAAAAAAATGTCAAACGTATTTAATGTCTAAATTTGACATACTTTGCTTTTTTTACCAAAAAGGTAAGAATGTTGTTCAAGCAAGAAAAAAGTTATGCAAAGTGTGTGGAGATGGTGTTAACAGAATGCCAGTGCCAAAACTGGTGTGCAAAATTTCATTCTGACAATTTTGATATTGAAGATGCACCATGTGATGGAAAGTTAATTGGATCTGATGATGGCAAAATAAAGGTATTGGTTGAAGCAAACCGTTGAATAACAACACGAGAAATTGCTACAAGATTCTACAAGATTGAATTTTTGGAATTTGACTGTTGGTGACCAATTGAAAAGTTTATACATGTATTTGGTTCCACATCTTCTCAAAGAAAGATTTGTTTCATAGCATCGACATATATGATTTTCTGCTCAAACATCAAGAAAATGATCCCTTTCTGAAGCGGATCATAATTGTTGATGAAAAATGGATTGTTTACAACAAAGTTAAATGCAAGCTATCATGGAGCAGAAAAAATGAACAGGCTCAAAGCATTCCGAAATACCAATATTCATCAAAAATGTGATGCTCTTTGTTTGGTGGGATTTCAAGGGAATTGTTTTTTTGAGCTTCTATCAGACAATTCCACAATTAATTCGGAAGTGTACTGCCACCAAATGGACAAATTGAGTGATTCCATTAAACAGGAGACCAGAATTGATTAACAGAAAAAGCATAGTGTTTCCACCATGATATAATGCCAAACTTCATACAAGTTTGATGACTTGCTACAAGCTGTTACGGCTTGGATGGGATGTGCTACTACACCCATCTTATTCGCCATATCTGGCACCATCCGAATTATTACTTATTCCAGTCTTTACAGAATTCTTTAGATGGCAAAGCACTTAGGTTAAATGAAGATGTCAAAAATCGCTTGGTTCAGTTTTTTGCAAGCAAAGGTCAGAAATTCTACGAGCATGAAATCATGCTACTACCAGAAAGATGGCAAAATGTATTGGATCAAAATGGTTATCAATATTTAATTAAATAAAATATTTATATACTATAAAAAAAATTTTTTCATTTTCATGAAAAAAAAAACGAAATTACTTTCTGAACAATCCTATATATATATATAGAATGCATGTGAATATTTAAAATTGAATTTAACTGATAAAAAACAGAATTTTAGATTTTCATGAATTGCACTTGTGTTCATTTTTTGTAATTGACTTTCTGAACAATCCTATATATATATAGAATGCATGTGAATATTTAAAATTGAATTTAATTGATAAAAAACAGAATTTTAGATTTTCATGAATTGCACTTGTGTTCATTTTTTGTAATTTATAACTGAGGAGGACTCGAGAAGAGCTGAAAATATTTTGCAAAGTAATAAATAAATTGTATTTAGTAGAAGAAATATAAACCAGCTTTAGTGCTTTTGAGTTTAATACAATAGTTAACAGAAATAGCAGATATATTGATCTATTTATTCATATGCTAATTTCAATTTGAAAAATATTAAATAATCCCTTTTAAAACAATATGATGACATTTCTTTGCATCTGTCTGCTTCTGCATTAACGTAAAACAGTAAAATCAAAACTAGCACAAGACTGCAGAAAATGACCCAAGTTCTCTTTCTCACACATGGAAGTGGTAAGTAAATAATTTGTAAAATAGGCTAAAAATCCTATAATGTTTAAAGCATTGCATCTTTTTCAGATATGCACATCATATTAATGCTGGAAATAGTGTATAATTTAACATTTTTATTAATTTATTCTTGTATTTTTTTTATCATCCATAATATGTATGATATATTAACATTTGTGTATATACATACCTTGCAATTCACTGCTTCTACTCATCAACTTACGATTAAACTAAAGCACTCTTAGCAGTTGAGTTTCTGTTCAGTAGCTAACGTTTAATAAATCCTCACTCTTCTGACTACACATTAGTGTAGGCAGAAGAGTGAGGATTTATTAAATGACAGAACAGCAATGGAGCTCCCTCTTGCATGGACCTACATAGTAGATACACAGTACAGTAGAAGATAGTAACAAATGAAAGAGTAGTGTGGATTTATTGTTGCATTGTATAAATGGTTTTATCCTATATAAGAAATGTCATGGAGATTAAATCGCCATAGCAATGTTTTGTTGTTATAATTAAATGGATAAGAATTTAGAATTTATTTGAATCTTGGTAGCCTGAAGATGGTAACTAATACCGAAAACGTTAGCTACTGAACAGAATTTAGAACAGAAACTCAACTGCTAAGAGTGCTTTAGTTTATCGTAAAAAAAAACATTTGTGTATTTCAAAGTTTACTTTTTTATGTTATTTATAGGAGATACTTTGTGATCGTGGGTTTTGATAGGCAAATTTTAATGATATCTGTTGCGAACCTTTTAAGTGTTGGTTGCATAGTTTTATTATTTAAATCCACGTCAAATATCAACTCCACTTTAGACATTCTTAGTGATAGATGTTTTACGAGAGGTGATCAAAAAGTAAGATTACAAAGCCTTCAGTGAAATGTGTACATTTTATTTCATACAACCAATACAGCCAACTGAGGTACATACATTAGGTTATTTTTTGGCATAGTCTCCATATTGGTTTAGGACATGGTCTCCATATCAGCTTAGGCCCTTGTCGTTCGTGGGATAAGTTTGAATATTCCCTCCTGGTAAAAATCCTGTCTTTGCGTGTTCAGCCACATTGTCATGAAGTGTTTCACCTCCTCGTCTGAAGCGAATCATCAGTCTCCTAGGTGCTCCTTCAAGTGAGGAAAGATGTAAAAGTTGCTTGGGGCGTCATCTTCCTTCACGACAATGCGCAACCTTATACAGCCCAGAAGATCACCACGCTGTTGCAGCAGTTTCGCTGGGACATCATCGAACACCTTCTCTACAGCCCAGACCTCGCTTCAAGCGATTTTCACCTCTTTCCTCACTTGAAGCAGCACCTAGGAAACCAACGATTCGCTTCAGACGAGGAGGTGAAAGACTTTGCGACAACGTGGCTGAACATGCAAGGACAGGATTTTTACCAGGAGGGAATATTCAAACTCATCCCACGAAGCAACAAGTGCCTAAACCGATATGGAGACTATGTTGAAAAATAACCTAATGTATGTACTATCAGTTGGCTGTATTGGTTGTATGAAATAAAATGTATACGTTTCGCTATAGACTTTGTAACCTTAAGGGATATCATAATAAAACTAAGTTTTTTCTTGGTTTCTTTACTACTTTTAGTAGTTTGTGTTATGTCGTCTTTTGGATTATCTCGATTGTCTTCAATTGTAAGTCAATTTTTATTTATTTTCATTTTTTGATCACCCTCATAGTTATACATGGATGTATTGTATGTCCATTTTTTCACCATGTGTATATAAACGAGGAGGGTAAAAAAATCTATCTTATAAAACATATGTTTGTCTTGTAACAATTCATATTAGACCTGATGATGACCCCAAAGGAGTGTTGAATATGTTTAAAAAAAATCAAAGTAATTTCTGCAATCTTTTGCTAGTTTTGATTTTGATATGATGATTATAAATCTCCAAAAAAATTGTTTTTGATTTTAATTGATGATGATATTTAGTTCTGTAGTAGTAGTTCATTTTTTGATAAAGAAAAAACTACTATTGAAATGCAAATTTATAATAGACAAATAAATTATTGTACAAAACTCTTTCATTTGCTGATTATTAAAATAATGAATTATTAATAATAATAGATAACATAAGTAAAGTAACTGATTCCCAATGGATTCAGATAACACAAGATAGATATATATAGAAACGGAGATTATATCCAGTAATGAATGAAAAATAAAAATGATGAATATAAATATATTAAATCTACCACTAGATGGAGCCACTCATTCTCTATAATTTTTTTTTATCATTAAAATATCTTAAGAAATGGCCTTATTAAATATTTTTCAATTACTTTTATTCATTATCTGGCAATAAAAATTTAATAAATTTTTGTAATTAAGCTGAGAAAACTGATACACAATAAAAGTAATTAAGTACTGTGTTTCCTATAGCACCAACAACAATAGAATATAGTTCATTTAGAATTTAATAAATTTTGTGCAAATCGAAAAAAACTGGCAAAATCGTTAAATAGTAGTATATATATATAGCAAATTATGTAATCTTTCATATAAAGCAGTGCTCAGGGCCGCATTTACCTATAGGCCGACTAGGTCGCGATTCTAGAGGTCCCAAAACTATCAATTAGTTTTCAACTTTTATAAACTTTTAATAAGAAAAATTGGGCTAAAGTTCTAGATAGAAAGTAAAATTTTAAAGGTTCCTTATAAGGAGCCTTTAAAATTAGAGGTAGCTGATTTGAATTTTTTAAGGGGCCCCAAAACCTTGCTTGTCCTAGGGCCCCCAAAAATGCAAATCTGGCTCTGGCAGTGGTTTCCAAAGTGAGTGCACCTCCCTAGGAGTGCATAAAAAATTTTCAGTGTAAATTATTTTGCACTTAAAAAATTGTTGGAACATTTCATACAGTTGAATATGTCTGCATGAAATGTTTTCTATTTTTCTTTACAGATAAAGATGCATAGTTAAATAAGTTAGAAACTGTTGATATAGAATTAAAAAAATTTGTTTAAATGAAAAATTCAATATAAAATTCTATCTGAAGCTTCAGTATAAAAAGCTTTTTTTCTTTTTCAAAATAAAAGTATCCGATAAAAACTTCAGCTGACTATTTATGTGAATTTAACTGGCAGTACAGTTGAGTCTCTGTAGTCTGACACTCGGCAAACCGTCACACCATCCAAGTGAAATTTTTGTGTTAACTATCTATGTGTGAGAGACAGAGAAGCCGATAAAAACTTCAGCTGACTATTAATGTGAATTTAACTGGCAGTACAGTTGAGTCTCTGTAGTCTGACACTCTGCGAACCGTCACACCATCCAAGTGAAATTTTTGTGTTAACTATCTATGTGTGAGAGAGGGAGAGAGAAACTGACATAAACAAATTGTCAGTTGCTATTCGTTCATTATGCAGGCGTTATAGTCGGACTAATTTTTAAGCTCATTACACTGTTTACTGTAAAATAGTTTTTTTTTACTATATCAGTGTTTGTTATTATATCTTTACATAATGTCACAAATCGGAAAAAGTGAAAAACAAAAACACATGACATTGACTACAGAGAAACTGACAAACAAATTGTCAGTTGCTATTCGTTCATTATGCAGGCATTATAGTCGGACTAATTTTTAAGCTCATTACACTGTTTACTGTAAAATAGTGTTTTTTTTACTATATCAGTGTTTGTTGTTATATCTTCACATAATGTAACAAATTGACAAAAGTGAAAAACAAAAATAAAAGACATTGACTGTGGTCGAAAAGACAGAAATAATTAAAAAACTTGGGAGAAAAATTTAGTGATTTGGATGTTTTATGGTATTGGACGAGCCACCATTAAAAAAATCGGGATAAAATTGAGGGATTTGTGAAAGATTTGAACAGCAAAAGCAATTACAGGAAAGTCTTAAATTGAGCATACTTTTTCATTGAACATCCAATAATCCGGCAAATCTGAAATCCGACAAGCTCCGGAACCATATGTGTCGGATTAGGGAAACACTATATTTTTTTGTACAACAAACTCTCGTGCAACACGGGATACATTTTGTGTTATAGGAAATCACGTATCATTTTTATAATTTAAATAATACGTGATTTAAATAAATATAAATAATATTGTGTATTATTTATATTATATTTATAGTTATTTCGACAGGAAAGTCTTAAATTGAGCATATTTTTTCATTGAACATCCAATAATCTGGCAAATCTGAAATCCGACAAGCTCCGGAACCATATGTGTTGGATTAGGGAGACACTATATTTTTTTGTACAGCAAACTCTCGTACAATTAAGGGATACATTCTGTGTTATAGGAAATCACGTATCATTTTTATAATTTAAATAATATGTGATTTAAATAAATATAAATAATATTGTGTATTATTTATATTATATTTATAGTTATTTATTTATAAATCGAGTGCTAGTCGCAATTTTTTCATCGCATTATAAGAGTGTGCATTATATGAGAATTTACTGTGTATAAAATACTAAATTAACAACAATAATTGCATATCGATATTATACTGTATTTAAATGTGTATAGTAAAGCTCAATTATAATTAGTGTAATAGATAGTATGGGCTGACAATCCTCGTATAAAAATAAACCGAGATAAAACAAAATGACTAATTAATGTAAATATGAATTTATTAAAAAAAAAAAAAAAAAAAGAAAGCTCTCATATCTTCCTAATAAACTTCTTTGCAGAAGGTTGAACACATGGACAGGCGTATCTAGATGGTTTCTGGGTACCATACTTTTTAGATAACTATAAAATTTGAGTATTTCAAACTAGACTAGGAAATTAATAGTCGCAAAATTACTATAGAAACGATTTTATGTTAAAAACTATTGGACTTTTCATTATCAGTGAGATGTTAATTGATGCAAGTAGAAATCTGATATCATTAGTTCGTTATGTCGTGAATTCTTTAAACGTTTGGAAGGAGAGTGATACATTCTGAGCAGAGAAACTTCAATCATAGTTTATATAATTATCTTGAAAAAATATCAGTTTGAAGGAGAAGTTTGAACTAGTACCTTTGCATAAAAAAGGAATAGAGAGATTTATTTTAATCTGCTGTTAAAATAGAGTCAACATAATTATCTTGAAAAAATATCAGTTTGAACTAGTAACCTTTGCATAAAAAAGGAATAGAGAGATTTATTTTAATCTGCTGTTAAAATAGAGTCAAGTTCTGGATGAGCTGAGTTCTACTTATTAAATGAATATATAGAGAATTTTGTGAGAATTTATATTGTTTTTATAGACAAGACCAAACATATTATATTGATATTAACCATATACAATAAATAATTCGAGCAGATATCAATATTTCAATAGTGCAAATCGCATCATTCTGTAAACTATAATTCCAAAAATTGCAATTGTTTAGTATGCATCGCAGTTGGCCATGTTGGAATATATATTCATTGAGAAATCCAGATCACCTCTCCTCATAAATTTATAAATTTTCCAGGTCCTTGGGAAATTTGAATGTTTGGCTCATTGTATAAATTTAAAATAGATACAAATTTTACTTTTATGAAGTATAAAAAACATGATCCTTTCAAATATTAAAGACTAATATATATATATACAGTAAGACCCCGTTTAATGCGAGAATCTGGGGATATGTTCTAAGGAAACAAAGCGTTAAATGAAACAGCATTTAAACGAGGTTATTTTAACATGTAAATAATGAGAATAGGTGAAACAGGACAGTGAATAAAAAATATATATATTTAATGTGATTGAAAGTGGAGGATCTGTATGCAAAACGAGAGATATATATATACCGTATATACGAAGGTGTGCATAAAGCTGGATCGAGTAGATGAGATGATGTTTGGTTCCCACAAAAGTTCATAAATGATGGGAATGGTATTAATTATCATTAGTTCTATGGGATACTTTTCAGGACCAATTCAATAGTTTATTAAAATGTGTAGTTGTAAAAATATGAGTCCATTATAAAACAAATTATATAAATTATTATGTAAAATATTTTTATCCATTGGTACACCTGAGAGAGCTAAGAGAGATCAAAGGAGTTTGATTGATTTGATTGTGTATGATGAAAGATTGAGAAAGTTATCAACACGAATGATGAGAGGTGCAGAGGGAGGCTCAAATCACTGGTGATCTCTAAATGAATCTCCTGAGAGGATAGAGAAATGTAAAGAGAACAAAAGAAGTACTAATGTGATTGAAAGTGGAGGATCTGTATGCAAAACGAGATATATATATATATACCGTATATACGAAGGTGTGCATAAAGCTGGATCGAGTAGATGAGATGATGTATAATGTGGAGATGTGTGGACATGCTTTGTTGATTGATTTTGCTTTTTTTGATCAGTGTATTGAAATGTACTTTTGGTCTTCAATAAATTTTTAAACTTAATATGCATTCTGATTCTTTTTTTAATATCATTATCTCACTCAGTTCATATTTTCTGTTTGTTGATGATAAATGATTTTATGACAATTTAAATACAGTTACATAAAGTGTTGAGTTTTATTTTTTAAGGTAATCAGTTGTCAGTTGGTTTTATGGAAATGTTTTGTTTCCAACCAGGGGGCCCAGGATTGAATTCAGTTCCTTTCCTTGGTAAATTGATATAAGGGATCCAATCTCGACCAATCACTCCTTGTCCCGTAGTCCAGATGACCCTTCCATGAGTGTGGATAGTTAGTGATGGGGCCTGAAATAGCCCATCACTTAGTAAGCAAATGATTGGGAAGTGGAATTTAAAAAAAAAATATGTTAATCAAACAGCAAAAATTAAATTTTTCTGATAAAATTATATTTCATATTTACAATATCATTTTCTTTAATATTTTATTAAAATTATTGAAAACATCTAATAGTGTTTGTTAATAATAGAAGTAATTAAATTCAATTATAACAGAATCTATATAAAATATCACTTAGTATATCAATAATGTTTTTTTGAAGATGGTTTTGTACTGAAAGTGCTTCACTAAATAAATGCAGTAAGACCCCGCTTAATGCTGCTCCATTTAATGCTGTTTTGATATAATGTGGCCTTTTCGAATTCAATATTTTTTGTTTTGATTCACTTTGGTGCGGTTTTTCAAACTGTTATACTCACATAAATCCGGCATCACATGAAGAGGAGGTAAGTGCGTTTCTGAAAATGAAGAACAAAAGGAACTTTCAACGGATTTTCTCAAAACAAGTTTAGTCACTATTACGGAAATTATGGGTTTATACAAAATGATCAAATTTTAATAAAAGTTCAAAGACAGATGAAGTGTCATGGATGCGATGTTTGGCTATCGACAATTGCTTGCTGAACGAAAAAGGGAAAGGTAAACCATGTTAGATGACTTCTTAATTAACGAAAAAACAAAAAGTATCAAATGAGGAATAACCTTTCTCATTACAAACATAAATTATTTACTCGAATATTCTAGATTTTCAGGGATGACTATAAATATAAATCGATATTAGCAATAAAAAAATGTCTATAATTACTAACCTTTCTCATTACAAACATAAATTATTTACTCGAATATTCTTGATTTTCAGGGATGACTATAAATATAAATCGATATTAGCAATAAAAAAATGTCTATAATTAATTTAATACAATAATATTGTTACAAAATAAAATAAAAAATAATATGTATATATTTTTTTAATTCACTGTTCCTGTTTCACCTATCTCCATTATTTACATGTTAAAATGAATTCGTTTAGCACTTGATTTTGTTGGAACGTATCCCCTGCGTTAAACGGGGTCTTACTGTAGTAGTGTTCATAATTATTGCTAAAATGTGCTTGAGTTTAAATATTAAGTTATCAATATTATGTTTATTATAAAATAAAATAATATATAACTTATAAAATAAACTTATTAAACATTTTAGTAATGTTAATAACAATATGAATGCAATAATCAATTGCATATTTTTTATTAACTTTCCTTAACTGAATGTGATTTTAATAGTTATAATATTTTATCAAATAAAGTTATCCTTTTACTATTTGAAGGAATTTCTAGAATATTTTTATTTGAAAATATTGAAATAGTTGGTATTTATTAACTTTCCTTAACTGAATGTGATTTAATAGTTATAATATTTTATCAAATAAAGTTATTCTTTTACTATTTGAAGGAATTTCTAGAATATTTTTATTTGAAAATATTGAAATAGTTGGTTCCCGTGATTTTAATCTAAAAAGCTCATTTTTTATTATAAAAGATCTTATGACCTTTTTCCAAACTCAAAATATTTTATTTTGTACATAAAGTTTTACATATAAAATTTTTTGTGCAATAAACTGAAATTCGTATTTCCCCTTAAACTATATTATATTTTTCAATTAAAGTTTGTAAAGTGATAAAAAATTGTATCATCTACAAGTGACACAATTTCAATGGCCAAGTTTGTGCAATAAACTGAAATTCGTATTTCCTCTTAAACTATATTATATTTTTCAATCAAAGTTTGTAAAGTGATAAAAAATTGTATCATCTACAAGTGACACAATTTCAATGGCTAAGAGAAACTCGCTCGGAAACTGTTTAATTTAAATTCTAGATATTTTTAGGAACACATCAGATAGATATTTCTGTTTGAGCTGTCACCACAGTAGGTAAATAAATAAATAAATTCAAATTTATCAATTATTTATCTATTTTAATATTTGTGAATTTAAAATTTAATGGAAAAATTATTTTTTTTTTTTTATCTACTAAAATTATTAAGTAATACAGAAATAAATTGCAATGAAAGATATATTTTAAAACGTATTAAAATGTTTGAATATACTAAAAATATATATGAACAAATATTTGATCAAAAAAATGATAATTTAATCTTATTGATATAAAATTAGATAAACAATATTGCCAGCTTAAATATTGTTATAGAAGTACAAAATAAATTACTAAATGATGCTAGAATTACAAGTAAAACTACTCAAGAGCCTAGGAGACCTAACATATCTGTTAGGTCTCCTGCTCTAGTATAGCAGGGTTAGTCAGATTGTAACAGCTGAGGAAGATGCCGAGAGCATCGAAAGTGCTTCTGAATAAAAAAATCTTTTGACTGCTAAAGGGCTCTTGAGTAGTTTTACTTGTAGTTTGTGTTTGGTGCAGTCTAATTGAATGTTTATGATGCTAGAATTGTTTTATGATGATCTTTTTAACTTGTACTCATTGTCAATAAGGATATAAGCATAATGATAAATTAAAATGTGTCGAATTATCATTTGTTTTGAATAAAGGAAATAGTCATTATCGTCTTTAATTAAAAATAGTTATTTAAAGTAACTAATAATAATAAATTTTAATGGCTGAATTTTTGAATATCATAATTTAAAATTTGATTGAAATAACTTAAAAATCAATTATATTTTTTGCCATATATTTATTCCATTTATACATACAGTCGATTCTCATTATTCATGTTATAGTTATGTTCTGTAAATTCTTCATGAATATTGAACCATTGTGCCTATGGGGAAATATAGAGTTAGGTTCCTGCAAATCTTTCTTCCCAATATTTTCATCCTTGCTTTATGTGTTTTTTCCTGTTTAAAGGCTATTTATTGTGTATTACAGTACTTACAAATAATTACAGTACAGTGGTGCCTCACAATTCGACACTAATCCATCGCAGAAGTAATGTCAAATTGCGGGACAATATTTCCCATATAAGACCATGTAAAATAGATTAATTTGTTATTGGTCCCATCCCACTCCCCTAACGGCTGAGGTCAGAGAGATACAGTATATTATTTACTTTATTATATGTGTTTTACTATATTGTATAACACACTAAATTACAAAATACACTATTTTATATACAACACACAATTTATTAGCTCTTGGATGTTGGAATGAAGTCTTCCAGCTATTTTATACACAACACAATTTATTAGCCCTTGGATGTTAGAATGAAGTCTTCCAGCAGACGCCCTAGCACCCTTAACCATGGATGTTGGAATGAAGTCTTCCAGCAGACACCCTAGCACCCATAATCCGTGTTGCAAAACGTTACCACAGTTGTCCTAGAAACGTCATACTCGAGTTACATTTAAATTGTTCTCCACAGTTGTCCTAGAAATGCCATACTTGAGTTTGGAATGAAGCTATTTTATATACAACACAATTTATTAGCCCTTGGATGTTGGAATGAAGTCTTCCAGCAGAGACTATTTTATACACAACACAATTTATTAGCCCTTGGATGTTAGAATGAAGTCTTCCAGCAGACGCCCTAGCACCCATAATCTTCTCTCTCTGCCACAGTTGTCCTAGAAATGCTATATTCGAATTACATTTTAATTGTTTTACCTTTCTGCACTTTATCTGCAATTTTTTTCTTTGTCTCTTGATTGAGCAGAGTGTTCTTCTTTTTGGAATTATTCCTCTGGTCAGTTCTCTTTGAACCCATCCTTACATTTCACTCAAAAAAATAATAATAATTACAAATTTTTTATTTTCTGAAAAATGTAGAATTGAAAATTAACAGAAATAATACGGGCAAACACCAAAGTAGCCCAAAAAGAACTGACAAATAGCAAATGACATCACACAATTCCATGCACACGCATACGCGAACTCGCGAAACTCAAATGTCGAATTGCAAGACCGAAGAATTACGGCCAAACCGCAAAACTCAAATGTCAAATTGCGAGGCACCACTGTATATGTAGTGTACAGTATTATAATTACAGTAATCTCTCTTTAATTTTTTAAAACACTAACTATGTAGTAAATAAAATCTTATTTTTGATGGATAGTTAATCGGTCCCATCCCACTCCCCTAACAGCTGAGGTGAGAGAGATACAGTATATTATTTACTTTATTATATGTGTTTTACTATTGTATAACACACTACAAAATTCACTAATTTATATACAACACACACAATTTATTAGCCCTTGGTTGTTGGAATGATGCTATTTTATACACAAAACACAATTTATTAGCCCTTAAATGTTGGAATACTATTTTATACACAACACATAATTTATTAGCCCTTGGATGTTGGATTGAAGATATGTGTTTTACTATTGTATAACACACTAAATTATAAAATACACTATTATGTGTTTTACTATTGTATAACACACTAAATTACAAAATACACTATTTACAATACACAATTTATTAGCTCTTGGATGTTGGAATGAAGTCTTCCAGCTATTTTATACACAACACAATTTATTAGCCCTTGGATGTTAGAATGAAGTCTTCCAGCAGACGCCCTAGCACCCTTAACCATGGATGTTGGAATGAAGTCTTCCAGCAGACACCCTAGCACCCATAATCCGTGTTGCAAAACGTTACCACAGTTGTCCTAGAAACGTCATACTCGAGTTACATTTAAATTGTTCTCCACAGTTGTCCTAGAAATGCCATACTTGAGTTTGGAATGAAGCTATTTTATATACAACACAATTTATTAGCCCTTGGATGTTGGAATGAAGTCTTCCAGCAGAGACTATTTTATACACAACACAATTTATTAGCCCTTGGATGTTAGAATGAAGTCTTCCAGCAGACGCCCTAGCACCCATAATCTTCTCTCTCTGCCACAGTTGTCCTGCCATATTCAAATTACATTTTAATTGTTCTACCTTTCTGCACTTTATCTGCAATTTTTTTCTTTGTGTCTCTGCTCAATCAAGTGTTCTTCTTTTTGGAATTATTCCTCTGGTCAGTTCTCTTTGAACCCATCCTTACATTTCACTCAAAAAAATAATAATAATTACATGTTCAGCTATCATATCAAACATCCTGCAACATCAAACAACTATCCATCAAAAATAAGATTTTATTTACTACATAGTTAGTGTTTTAAAAAATTAGAGAGATTACTGTAATTATAATACTGTACACTGCATATACAGTGGTGCCTCGCAATTTGACATTTGAATTTTGCGGTTTAGCACATGCGCGTGCATGGAATTGGATACTAGATTAAATACAGCTCATTAGCAAGTATGGATTTTTTTATTTAGCACAAAAAAAAAATAAAAAAAATAAAATTGCTAAATAAAAAAATCCATACTTGCTAATGAGCTGTATTTAATCTAGTATACAATTCCATGCACGCGCATGTGCTAAACCGCAAAATTCAAATGTCAAATTGCGAGGCACCACTGTATATGCAGTGTACAGTATTATAATTACAGTAATCTCTCTAATTTTTTAAAACACTAACTATGTAGTAAATAAAATCTTATTTTTGATGGATAGTTGTTTGATGTTGCAGGATGTTTGATATGATAGCTGAAATATTATCTTTCTGAACTATGTCAGCCTTGTCTGTGTCACTTTTTGCCTCAGGTCATTTAAAATCTTGGTTTAAGGAGCAAATGCACAGGAAGTTAGGTGCCTAAATTTGAAGCTGCATTCAAGTATAGAGTCACATTCTTCTGTGGGACTTGCAGATGATATGAACAGGCTTTGGCCTACCTGCAGTCTTTGGAGTGAGCAAGGATAGGTAATAAGACTTTTCTGGCAGAATGACACAGAGACTACATTTGGTAACAAATAATTTCCTTTATTAGAGAAAGAGAGTTTACATTGGTAACAGTATTTTTGCCATTCAGCAGAAGTCCACAAATAAGTGCAAAAGTGCTGCAGAAATCTATTTTGTGTTTGCAAATAAATCTTTGCAAATAATCTATTATGTGAATATGGAATTCGCAAATAACGAGAATCAACTATATATAATTGTAATGATTATATAGGAAAATTACCTGGAAAAATGTTAAGAATGATTAATCATTTCAGTCAAACTTTGAGCTAATATGCCGATAGATAGAGCTTATTAAACGTGAATATGGAATTCGCAAATAACGAGAATCAACTGTATATAATTGTAATGATTATATAGGAAAATTACCTGGGAAAATGTTAGGAATGATTAATCATTTCAGTCAAACTTTGAGCTAATATGCCGATAGATAGAGCTTATTAAATTATTAATTAGCAATAAATTTACAGCAGGTAATTTAAATCTTTATTTTTTTTTATGCCATAATGAGTGTTTGCTGATGAATTTAATATATTGTACAGGGTGTCCCACTCGAAAGAGGCCCCACAAACATGTTTAGTAATTCCGCTGAAATTGAACCGTGTAACTTGTGACGTTTGACGTGGCAACACTGCACTCTGCACTCTGCAACAACCGTGCGTCGCTGTGGCTTGAGCTTGAGCTCAGTGTTCAGTGTTTTGTGTTTAGTGACAATGTATTACTATTCTGTCGAAGAGTGCGTGTTTATTGTGAAACAATATTGGATTACTGGTTCCATTAAGACATGTCAGCAAATGTTTGTTGAACGGTTTGGTGACCAACATATACCATCTAAATGCTGCATACAAAAGTTAGTGAACAAGATGGAGAGCAGTGGAATGGTGTTGGATCTTCGCGCTGCGGGACGGCCGCCATTATCGGAAGAAAAAGTGACTGACATGAAACAACGATTGTTGGCCTCATGGTGTTGGATCTTCGCGCTGCGGGATGGCCGCCATTATCGGAAGAAAAAGTGACTGACATGAAACAACGATTGTTGGCCTCTCCTGCAAAGTCTGTTCATTTTATTTCCTGATTCTTATGCAAAGCCTTTAAGTGTAAATTAAGCAAATGTTTGTGGGGCCTCTTTCGAGTGGGACAGCCTATATATTAATTGATGATCGTATTGATTTCAAGCCTTTCAAGCTCTCATCCATTCATCCTAGATTAAATATGTAGAATATATACAACATACAAAAATGCTTTTGATGATGATATATTATATAACAATAAATTAATTGGGAAAGAATTAATTAACAAGTAAAATAAAAATTTAGTTGAATGTGGTGAATGATTATATTATGTTTTCAAACATACTATAATCATTACAAACATTTAACTAAACTTTTATTATGTGTTATGACTACTATTATGTTTTGAACTTCTTTGGTACAAACATCACTGTTTAAGTCAAAGAAGTTTTCAAACATAATAGTAATCGTAACACAAACTTGATGGCACATACCTCATTTATCTCATTACAGGCATGAATGATCAGTGCTTGCAATTACATTATTATTTGTGATTTTTTCAGAAACACACTTTAATTCAAGGAATCTCAAAGACAGTAGTAAAAAGAGTTTAAATCAGGACTATTCAGGGACCAATTCGTCCATATGCAAACAAAACAGGATATTTTAATTCAAGGAATCTCAAAGACAATAGTCACAAGAGTTTAAATCAGGACTATTCAGGGACCAATTCGTCCATATGCAAACAAATCAGGATAATGGCAAAGTGAATCAATAAAAATATATAATTCGAAAAAAACCGTGTTATATCGAAACAACGTTAAACAGGGCAGCGTTAAGCAGGGTCTTACTGTATATATATATATATATATTTACATTACATACAGATATACAGTATATACATTGTAATTAAAAATTAGAAAAGTGAATATTTATGTATACAGTAAAACCTCGATTTTACAGACACCATCCCAAAAAATAAAATAAATAATAATAATACAATATTTGCATAAACTGTCTATAGTATAGTTACATCCAGCATTTCTTATCTGCACTGGTGCGTGTAAAATAAAGCATTCATTTATTGCATAATGTGTCATTTTTATTTTAACAACTTACCTAAATTTAATATACATGCATATTGGTAATTTAATTTAATTTAAAATACTCTATGTAAAATAATACAGTTTTTAGGCATAAGTCACATTAATTAGTACAGGCAGGTTGAAAATGCTAATTAATGTTTATAAAAAAAATGTTACTTAGATTTTACGAACTAGTCTTGCCCCCTATAGTCCGTAAAATCGAGGTTTTACTGTATAGTGGATTCTTTATTTTACAAATCTGTTTGGTTCCCACAAAAGTTCATAAATGATGGGAATGGTATTAATTATCATTAGTTCTATGGGATACTTTTCAGGACCAATTCAATAGTTTATTAAAATGTGTAGTTGTAAAAATATGAGTCCATTATAAAACAAATTATATAAATTATTATGTAAAATATTTTTATCCATTGGTACACCTGAGAGAGCTAAGAGAGATCAAAGGAGTTTGATTGATTTGATTGTGTATGATGAAAGATTGAGAAAGTTATCAACACGAATGATGAGAGGTGCAGAGGGAGGCTCAAATCACTGGTGATCTCTAAATGAATCTCCTGAGAGGATAGAGAAATGTAAAGAGAACAAAAGAAGTACTAATGTGATTGAAAGTGGAGGATCTGTATGCAAAACGAGATATATATATATATACCGTATATACGAAGGTGTGCATAAAGCTGGATCGAGTAGATGAGACGATGTATAATGTGGAGATGTGTGGACATGCTTTGTTGATTGATTTTGCTTTTTTTGATCAGTGTATTGAAATGTACTTTTGGTCTTCAATAAATTTTTAAACTTAATATGCATTCTGATTCTTTTTTTAATATCATTATCTCACTCAGTTCATATTTTCTGTTTGTTGATGATAAATGATTTTATGACAATTTAAATACAGTTACATAAAGTGTTGAGTTTTATTTTTTAAGGTAATCAGTTGTCAGTTGGTTTTATGGAAATGTTTTGTTTCCAACCAGGGGGCCCAGGATTGAATTCAGTTCCTTTCCTTGGTAAATTGATATAAGGGATCCAATCTCGACCAATCACTCCTTGTCCCGTAGTCCAGATGACCCTTCCATGAGTGTGGATAGTTAGTGATGGGGCCTGAAATAGCCCATCACTTAGTAAGCAAATGATTGGGAAGTGGAATTTAAAAAAAAAATATGTTAATCAAACAGCAAAAATTAAATTTTTCTGATAAAATTATATTTCATATTTACAATATCATTTTCTTTAATATTTTATTAAAATTATTGAAAACATCTAATAGTGTTTGTTAATAATAGAAGTAATTAAATTCAATTATAACAGAATCTATATAAAATATCACTTAGTATATCAATAATGTTTTTTTGAAGATGGTTTTGTACTGAAAGTGCTTCACTAAATAAATGCAGTAAGACCCCGCTTAATGCTGCTCCATTTAATGCTGTTTTGATATAATGTGGCCTTTTCGAATTCAATATTTTTTGTTTTGATTCACTTTGGTGCGGTTTTTCAAACTGTTATACTCACATAAATCCGGCATCACATGAAGAGGAGGTAAGTGCGTTTCTGAAAATGAAGAACAAAAGGAACTTTCAACGGATTTTCTCAAAACAAGTTTAGTCACTATTACGGAAATTATGGATCAGTTTATACAAAATGATTCAAATTTTAATAAAAGTTCAAAGACAGATGAAGTGTCATGGATGCGATGTTTGGCTATCGACAATTGCTTGCTGAACGAAAAAGGGAAAGGTAAACCATGTTAGATGACTTCTTAATTAACGAAAAAACAAAAAGTATCAAATGAGGACTAACCTTTCTCATTACAAACATAAATTATTTACTCGAATATTCTTGATTTTCAGGGATGACTATAAATATAAATCGATATTAGCAATAAAAAAATGTCTATAATTAATTTAATACAATAATATTGTTACAAAATAAAATAAAAAATAATATGTATATATTTTTTTAATTCACTGTTCCTGTTTCACCTATCTCCATTATTTACATGTTAAAATGAATTCGTTTAGCACTTGATTATTTTTGAGATATTTTTGGATGCATTATTACGAATTTGTGACGATTCATCCGTGAAGGTATTTCATTGGCAGTGGATTATGTCATAATGACGTCATCGAAGCGGAGACGTCGCCAATAGCTCCTTCCTTGTCCTTGGCCTCTTTCAAGGTCAGCCTTTTCTCTGCTAAGATGGACCGGAGTACCGTAGTTTGAATCCATCGGCGATCGTCTGCTGTAGAAAATCGATTAGCTAAATTGTCGCATAAAAACAAATGACTATTGTCTTCGACGTGATTTCTGTTTAATTTCGTGCATTTGGTATATGGAGAAATTAATTAGACATATAGAAAACCATTATTTTCCGTCTATTTATAAAAATTGGTCAATGGAAATGGTTTAGTCGAGCTTGAGGCCATGTTCTACACCAACTTGTCATACAGGTACGAGTGAATATTAACGACATTCGATGGATTGTATGACCTGAGTCACGTAACAAGTGAAAGTTAGACTAAAGAATTACATGTATGTTTTACTCTACTTGGGTGCTACTTGGAAAGAGGTTAATTGTCTTTTCTTTTTTTGGCAATTAACATTCTGTGTTATGTAATGGATTTATTAAAGCAGGTTTTTCAACATGGTTAACGAATTTCTCATGATAGTTATTTTATTAAATATCGCTAAATCAATTGTGATAAAACGAAAGCGTTTTTAAAATTTAAAAATTATTAATAAGTTTTCCTATTTTGACAATCTAACTCCCAGATCACATGACTACAAGCGAAAGAGGAAAAATAGATATGTTTGGAGAAAAGTCAGATTTGGGTGGTCCATATCCTAAGAACTCGTTTTATTAGCCAGCCATAAATTTGATTTAGCCTGCTAGCAAGATAATTTTTTAAGCGATAACACATGTATGCTAATTGCTTACTTTTTATTGTGATTTTTCTATCAAAAATAAATACAACCGATAAGAGAGAGAACTTGCTTAACGTAGACCTACTTTTGTATAAAATATGAGATTGTATTTCGCATTCGAGATTGCGTATGTCAAATCTTGCCAACATCGGATAACTCCATGTAAGGATTCGTGTCAAGGTGGTAACGATGAACTTTTACCTCGAAACAGAAATTACTGCCGTAAAGAGCAAATACACACACCATATTTATTTGGAAATTAAAATACAAACGATTTTAGCAAGTTAAAATTATATAAGTAGTAACGCTTCACTTTTTTTCTGTCCTTGAATAGGCAACTGTGATGATGGTTAAAGAGATAATACTATATTAAATGATGCAGAATAGTTCTGTACCGTTAGAAAATTGTGCCACCTCGAAACAGAAATTATACTATTGTATAATTTCCTAAGTGTTTAGATAGCTTATTTTATATGGACAAGTGGACAACTCCCACATCTTTCTTAATTAAAAGAGATTGTAATTCTCCACGAATATATTATACTATTGATATTCTGATTGTTTAGAAATTTTAATATAAATAACTATTGGTGTGTTGAATTAAGAACTTTCTAATTATTTAATTTATAAAGTTGTGATTTCAATGAAACAAACTTCGAACTTCTGTAGTTAATCATGCATTTGAATGTTGTTTTATTCATAAATTCTAAAAATTATCTATTCAATCCCCTTGATTCCCAATATTCAGTTTTTTGTATCAAACATTTTTTAAACTACGTTTTTTTATTCGAAATAACTGTGACTAAAAAAATTGTCAGTAGTATTTTTGGACTTAAAAACAATAAGAAATATATGTGGAAATATTTTTACCGTAAAAATTGGAAGACAAGTAGCTAAGTAATAGTCTTAACGTTATAATTTATAGGCAGATTAGATAAATCTAGTATAAACTTATGTTTTAATTAGTTTTATATTAATTTGGATAATCTAAATTAATCTAAAATGATCCTATGAGGTAAAAATTGAGTTTTATATATATAGTGGATCGGGGAAGTCGCCATACTTTAGCTTTTTGACCCTAAAACTCAAATTTGAATATTTTCCTTTCATATTTTTTGTACTTAAACTTACAAGTGTTATGCATATATGACTCCATCAAAATCTTTGATATAGCAATCGGGTAATTTTTTATTATTTTTTTAAAAAAGTTACAATTAGTCATCTTACCCCGAATATTCCGGGTAAGATGCCACTGCGCTTTTCATGTTATTCACTTTAATAAATAGCCAAAATGAACTCTTTAATCATCCAACAAACTTCTTGTTCACTATACCATGTATATTTTACTAGAATAAATTATTAAATTCTATAAAATTACAAGAATTAAATAAAATCAGCTATTTAGATATTGTATACATCCACGGTGGTTAAGTTGCGGTTTTTGAGCCACATTCAACTTTTTGATGGCTTTAGTGTGGCTCTCTATCTCGAAAATCAAAAGTTGATATAGAGCAATCTCTTTTAATTAAGAAAGATGTGGGAGTTGTCCACTTGTCCATATAAAATAAACTATCTAAACACTTAGGAAAGTGGATTTAACAGTTTTTCCTAAGCCCTTCATATACAATTAATATTAAACATACAATGAGTTATTTACTGTGTGGTCCCATGCCGTATTTTCCATCATCATATCTCTATAATTTTTGATGAAAATTTCAACACGCTGGAAACTTTTCGATTTTTAATGCGAGTAATTGATAATCTGATAATATCCATCATCTATATTTTTGGCGGGCTTATAGGAGGTTATAATAAACCACCTTTTATCGCCACCTGTTTAAATATTAATACTTTCTTACATCAGATAATGTTCCAAAATAGTTCTATAACTTTTTATTTCTCACGCTATTTAAATAAGCTAAATGAACGAATAACATTTTAAATTTTTATAATTGATTTCGTAACTTGCATAATTAGTGAACATAATTAGAATATCAAACTCTTACACATACTTCCAGATCATTTTTCATTTTTTGAAAGTGATCCAAAAACATTTCTGAGTTTAGTATTTTCATTAAAGTATTAATTTCATTTCATAAAACTTTTCAAATTATAATCTTGTGATTTTTGGAATCTATTTAATGGTAGGATTTTGCATTTAGTCCAAAACAGATTATATACGGTTGCTATAGGCTGTTCGTAACCGGATACTGATTAGTTTAGCATTGGTTTTCTTTTCTAAATTTATCGAGCAAGGACAAGAATATTAAAAGGGCAATAAAAAATAAATTCATAATTAAAAACTTTGTTTCCTGTTTCAATCATCTCTTGCAATTATAGGTTAACGTAAATTATATACTATAAGTTACATACACCAACGTAAAATTTCCGAATGTTTAAGGACATTTTTTAATTTCCCGCTGAGGAACCTACGCGGTGTTTTGCATTTAGTAGAGACAAAGGACTGTCAGTTGCAAAACAGAACAGAGGGAGGCTCTCGCATTAAAACTCAGCTGTTGCTAAGGCAAACACGACATTATGACATCATCTAGTGGTGGCTTTCTTCCAACTACGAAGGAGAATCGATGGTCACGTGTGAAGCCGTCATGTCTTTGGAAGTTAACATTTAGAGAATATAGCAAATAGTAACATGCTGAAGATCGCAAAGAGCGATATCAAGAGAATGCATCACAATTGTTTTGGATTTACCGTGTAGAAAGGCAGGTAATGTTTCAACTTAATTAAAAGAATCGATTAGGAATTTGGTTTCTCCATGGAGAAATCGTTTCTAATCGAAAATTTTTCTCCCATTGGAATAGTTGGCTTTACCGTTTAACCTTTCGACGAATGTGACGAGTTTGATAAACTGACATTAGCTACAAACGAAAGCTTAACACTTCATTCAGTTATATTAGCGATTAAAAATTATTTTTACATTATTAAATTAGCGTTAATCTATTATAAGAGATATTAACAAAAACAAAAAGAGGAAAGACCTCTTTGGCATTGTAAAAACCTGGAGAACATGTTTCGTATGTAGATTTGAGAAATTTCATAACATATTTTTCGCAACATAATATAAAATTTTAAAAACGGTGTCAAGTTTCCATAGCAGACTATTCTCTTATTCGTGTGCCAATATTTTAATATTTCTCTTGATAAGCTCCATGATTAATTCTTTAATCCTTCACTCATTTCATTACAAAGGCCAAATAAAGATATTTTATTATAAGCTACATAAAGATTTTGAAACAATTATTGTTGTTCAATATTCATTATAATGTATATAGAATTATTTTCATTTTAACTCGTAATGTTTGAAACTTTTTTTTATAATTAAAACGAAATTTTTTGCAATGAAAAATAAATTTTTTAAAAATTAATTTAATTCAATAGAAAACATTTACAAAAAAATTACAAACATTTCAAATCACGCATCTGTATTCATTATTTTATCCTAAAACAGGAATGATGAAATTATATCTAATAGGAAAATAGGGTGTCCTAAATGATTAAATCTTCGACCTAAATAACTATAAAAATACTGGTGATTCCTTTCATATCATCAAACGAGTCGCGTTTGCTATTTCGCACAAATTGCGTCCGATTAGTTTCAGAAATTTGAAACTCGTCAATAAAAGTTTTGAGGGAAAGTATTTTACATATAATTCGATCCCGTTGTCATATATATATTTTTAACCTAATGTGTGCCCCGTTACTTTGTGCAATACCTCAGAACAAAATTACTTTAACGGATTTTGAGAAACCGGATATCCCGAAGAAAATTTATGGCGCCGAATTGGATTAACAGCTATAAAAGTTACATACTGTAAGGTTCAATTTGGGACGTTTTTTTCCCTCTCTCTTCCTATATCATAAAATGATAATTGATAAAACTAGGCAGCCTCAATCTCAATTTACTCTTCTTAGTTCCTAAAAAATAAAATATGTATATATAATATATAATATATTGTTCTTGAAGGTCAGCCATCTTTGATGATAAAATAATCTTACTGAATTTCTTGAAATGAACTAATTAGTTCAAACAATATTAGTCAGACGTGTACATATAATGATCAGAAGCAGTGATTATTTTCATTTTCCTCTAAAAAATAGAGGAAGGAAATCATCATTCTTTAAATAATTTCAACGTATAGAATCTCAACAATTTGCTAAGTTAGAAGTAAGGAGTGATAAATGATGATAATAAATGGAGTATGTAAATTTAGAAGAGAAGCATTAAAATAAATACAAATCAAACAAAATGATGATGGAATTGCTTAACTACCACTGTATGACCTAATTATATACATTACAATTCAATAGATGTGATGATATCAAATAATGTATGGATTGTTTATTATGAAAGGTGTGTAAGTCCATTTTTGGAAAAAATTGAGAAAACAATAATTCGATATGATTTAGTGTGAACTTTTTATTTATAGGCAATTTACAGTTTATATATTAAAATTTTCATAAACTTTAATCAGTTGAAAATTTGTTGATAAAAATATTGCATAATCATTTATTATGAAAGTGATGCAAGTTCATTTCCTGTAGTCTAATTAAACACTTTGTAAACTAATGAGAAAAATTGGGGAATTTTACAGTTAGACTTGCCATGTAATATGAAAATCTATAAAATCTACTTTAGATATATTAAAAATATATCTAATTTTTATGTCTGCATTCATGAATATGATATTGTATGTATGGACATGTGGACAAGTTATCTAAATATGATTCTGCAATATACTTATTGTTATGAACCTATTAAAATTTAATTTCCATTCTCAGTTCTCATTGAACCATCCTACTATAAAAATAAAATAATCTGCAATCAGCACCTTGTGCATTTTTCATTTTTTATTCATCAGTGGAACTTCTGATTTAATAGAATCCATTATTTAGCATTTTTATATTATAAAAATGCTAGATACATTACATCTGAAAAATATAAGGATGTGATGCAGTTATTGCCTTACATACCTCCTATGTATCATGAATATTTCAAAACACTTCCACAAAACAATCCAAACTGAAAAAGAGAATCTAATATTAAATTTATAGGCATAATATAATTTAACAATAAGTAAATAAATATTGAGATTTAAACAATAGTATTTTCTTGTTCTTATTTATAAGCAAAACTGAACTAAAATATAGTTTAATTCAAGTGAAACTAAAATTTAAATAATTAAAATTTGATAATTTGAACAATTTAATAAATATGATAATGGTATAAATCCATTTATGGCCCAAAAAATAATACTTGGTTTAGTTAATTCTCATAAAATCATTTGTATAATAAATTTACATATGTTTAAATTCATAGAAGTGTGGGAAAACTTTATAGATTCAGTATTTTTGAATTTATTTGAAATGCAAATCCTTAATTATCTCTGCACAAGGAAAAATGGACTTAAGCCACTTTCATAATAAATGGTATATGTTTAAATTCATAGAAGTGTGGGAAAACTTTCTAGATTCAGTATTTTTGAATTTATTTGAAATGAAATCCTTAATTATCTCTGCACAAGGAAAAATGGACTTAAGCCACTTTCATAATAAATGGTCCATATATAGGAGAATTTTTTAATAATAATAAAATATTATGCAACTTATAAGTAAATGGAAAAAGTATAATTAACCAAACAACATAGCCAAACTTCCCTTGGCAGACAGTCTAAATTAAGTTTGGCTAAGTTGTTTGGTTAATTTGAGATGGTTAATCCCCTGATTAAGGTTAATATGAGTATTATCTGACTTGAGCCAAGTCTGTCTGCCCAGGTTTGCCAAGAGGATCCCTTGGCTACATAGATAGCCTGCCTGGGAGATCTAGTTTCAGCCTCATCCAATAAAAGTCTTCATAGCGATCAATATATAAGCTTCCTGAAATGGAATTCTGCCATAGGTCGCTGTGGTTTAACTGGTTAAGGCATTAGGGCGCTATCCCAAAGATCCCAGTTCGAATCCGGTGTGGTGGAAAAATTTTATTTCAGGAAAATTAACTTAAAAATTATAGTACAATCATTAATTACTAGATGGTGCCACCTTAGTACTAAATTCTAAATTTAATTAATTATTAACTCAACAGATGGTGGCACCATAGCTTTAATTCAAAAAATAATCAGTAGAAAAATTTAATTTAGACTTTGTCCGCCAGGGGATGTTTGACTATGTTGTTTGGTTAATTTGAGATGGTTAATCCCCTGATTAAGGTTAATATGAGGAAAAAGTATAAATACAGATGGAAAGTTTATTTTATATATAAAAATATATGAACTTACCAGATAATCTAATATTAGAAAATATTAAGTACAAAAATGATGCATCATCTTTTTTGAGAATTGTTTGTTGTTATCATGTTGAAGTAAAATTTTTCTGAGAAAGAATGATGAATTATAGAATAAAAAGTACTGGACAAAATAGAGGTTATTTTTTATACTGTAATTTATTCAGCAAATGGTCTGAAAAATTCAGATTTATACATTTTAATAGTAATATTATTTTCCTTAATATAATGTATAGAATCAGATTACTTTTTTATAAAAACTATACATAATAGATCCTCACTTAATGTCATTTTGATATTACATCATGAGCAAATTTAAATTAATTAAAAAATTAATATTTTTAATGGAATAAAAATATTTTCTTATGTTTACTGCATAAGATACAGATTAATGATTTGGAAACATGTAATAGTTGTAGAAAACCTGGTAATCACATTTTTATGAGTGCTAATTCAAATATGGAAATATAGGAACTGGGAATTTAACTAGCATTAAACTATAATGCAATAGGACAATCAGTTAGATATGTTGCATGGAAATGCTTTGACATTCCAACCAGAGGACCTGGGATGGATCAAATTGGAATATCATTCATGGGAAAATTTATATAAAAGATTTCAGGCTAAACTCATCTATAATCTTTCTGTACTATATGGCTGACATCTCAGGTGTAGACTACATGTGATAAGACCTAAATTGGCATTACTATTAGCAGATGATTGAGAACTGACATGAAAGTAACACTTGTAAATTCTAAGGTGCATTTTATTAGAAAAAATTTAGCACTAAGGTGTAAAAATTGGTTCTTCCATATATATAAAAAAGGCCACCTACAAATCACATGTTGATCATATGATATTATTCTTGGGCAATGATTGACATCTTTATTCATATTATTATTATTATGGATTAGTTAGACTGTACTCAAGAGTTTAACTCTAGAAAGTCACATCTGATATTGCAAGATTAAAACCATTCATAAAAAAAGATGAAAAAATTATTTAGTTTTTATAATTAGTGATGTTTAGATAGCTAGATTGTATATAGGAAAACATTAATTTTTAAATATTATTATGTAGTAAAATAAAATTTGAAAATCTGGTAACTGATTTATCTGAAAAATTTGTTTATATTGACATTATTATATTCGATATTTATTTTAATATTAAAAAGATGAAATACTTCATTTTTGTTATATAATTTTATATATTATAAATATTTTGTAAATATTTTTGTATTTTTCAAGTAATGCAATTACTTCTTGAATTTTTCAAAGAAGAAAGCCTGAAAATGGATAAATATAACAACAATGAGGCCTAAATAGATATAAAATAAAACCTAATTCAACTCTGCTGTCACTCATAAAATTATTCAATAAATACTTTCTTCTTTTAGTTGAAAACAAAAGCAAACTCTCAATATGTAGATGATAGGGTACTTCAATTGTATAGTTTGAATACTTATAGATATGATGACATCCCTGCTTGGTTTTAATCATTTAAACTTCAGAATTTACTAATATAGAAAGAACTTATTCCTAGTAATTGTTTGTTTACTTATAATAAAATTAAATCATCATATATTATCAAAAGATAAAAAAATAATATATAATAATAATTTTCTGTATATAGATAGGTCTCAGCTTACAAATTCCTGACTTTTGAGTTCTCAGATTTATTTACAAATCAAAATATGAACATTAATTGCAATAAATAAATTCTAGCATTCATAAAAAGGTATTTAAACCCACATACATAGCTATACATAGCAAAAAACTGGTCTGCTTTGAAATCTGAAAATTCAAAATGGTGACTGAGAAGCAGAAGTAATGCATCTTCTTGTTTTATTGGCATATTATATAAATAATTTCTATTTCCAGATTGTGCCTGAGATAGTAGTTCATCTGCATTAAAGCTCATTTACTTATCTGTTAATAATAATAATAATAATAATGAATAAAAATTCTTTTAACATTAATATGACAAATAATTTCTTTATTATTATAATTTGCTTGATTTTAAAGGCTATATTTTCATTTATTTAGATAAATATATCATTGTTTAATCATATACTATTGATGTTGTTGATCTTTACTAAATTTATGTTCAAATTTCCTTGTCACAAATGGAACTCCAAATTTTAACATTGTTTATGAGAAATTGATTCTTAGTTTACGAGTTCTTACTTAATGAGCTCATTCCAGGAATGAGTTAGCTCATAAAAGCAGGAACTACCTGTAATCAATATTTAAATGCTTATTAAAAGCTGATTTCTTGATTTCTTCAGAAATAAATAAATATATATATATATTTTTATATACTAGCATACCCCATGCCCGGCGTTGCTCGGGCAGTTCATGGTGTAGTACTTAAGTTATCTTTCTCTTAAATTATAACTTTTTAGATGACATTCAGGATTTTCTTCAATATGTTCTGAAAATCTTTCCCGTATAGATATGTTTTCTATTTGAACCTGTGTCTTTTCACTTCTTTATCTTTCTTTCTCTATTAGAATTCTGTTGATTTGTTCGATCTTCTAATGTTTCAAAATTTTTTGCTTCTTCGACTCTTGAAAAGGCACATACAATTGGCCATGGGAAAAACAATTAGTATTTACAAATAGGTCTGGCCAATCCAAATTGTTTCTCCGATCAGCTTTGAAAACCATGTTATAATAATCATGCATAATGCGACGAAAAATTTCGAAGGGGAAGAGACTCAAAATACGTTTGAAATAATGCAACATGGCTTAATTTCATTTAAAATTGCAACAAATAAAAGATTTGTATATATTACAGGTTTTTGTGTGATTTTAAATATTACTTATTATTATTACATAATATTGGATAAACATATAGTAGTTTGATGAATAGTTGTAATTTCTTTGTGTGATAAAATATAAACAAATTTCATTTTAGATATGTAATACAGTATATCACTATCGTAATTATGGATATAGAACAGGCTTAACTTACCTGCAAATTCAACATAAAATTTCCTTTAAAATAAAATATCCAATGAAAAAATATGATATAAAGTTACTGATTGAACATAAATTGATACTGAACAGTATCCTGTATCATAATCAGTAATAATTGTTTTAGCTAAGTAATTCTGTAAAAATCCAATAATAGTAATGCAGGTAAGTTATCTGTTGCCCCTTACTTTGACATTTAGTGCCATCTATTGATATTTATTGTCAAAAATGAATATCAATAGATTTCAAAATATATAAAATCAATTTCTAATAATCAATATCTGTCTGTCACAGAATTTAAGCAAAAAAATTTACAAACAAAAGTTATTTCATAAAAATCCATTCAACCGTTCTTGCGTTATAACCAAACATACACTGTCAGGCATTTCAGATTTATTATATATATATATATATACACATATACATATACACTGAGCTTTTGGTTGATATCAGTGTTGTATGTATCCTTTCAAGAAATATCAAATTCAGGTACAGTAGGTTTACTTGTATTTTTGAAGTAGTAATTAATTTACTTGACACTAATATTTCTTGTACAAAAGTCTAGTAAATCTGGTCAGAATCCATAGAAGAGAAAATACAAAAAGAATTATAAGAAATTTATTTAATAAAAATAAAAATAGGAAAATTCAGAATGAAATCAATATGAGAATAACCTATTTACTAAAATATGGTAATAATTTTTAAGATGAGAAATATAAGTATTTTACTTGTAAGCATATAATATATTAATTGGAAACTGAAACTTCTTTTACATAATTGTGGGGTAGTACTTTGAATAACCTATTTACTAAAATATGGTGGTAATTTTTAAGATGAGAAATATAAGTATTTTACTTGTAAACATATAATATATTAATTGGAAACTGAAACTTCTTTTACATAATTGTGGGGTAGTACTTTTTCTTGATTTGGATTCATTTGGGAATTTTAGAGTATTTATTCATGTTTTATATATTATTTTGATGATAGGTTTTCATAATGCTTCTGAAATATATAAAAATTTATTTCATTAGAAAATATAAAAATTTAAATGAATTATTGAATTAAATCAGATTTATGATTCACTGAAAATCAAAGACTTTAAATACACAATAAAATTTATTACAATTATATAGTCTAACTCCACTGGATATTGAATTTATGAAGAGACTAGATAAAATTGTTAATATAGTTCCTGTAATTGCTAAAGCAGATACTTTAACAATTGAAGAAAGATTGGCATATAAACATATGGTAAGCATTATTTTTTTAAATATAGTAGATATATACAGAATTTAGTTATTTTTTTTTTTTTCATTTTCTTTTATAGATTAGGAGAACTTTAGAAGAAAATGGCATAGCTTTCTATCCAATGAAATATTTAGAAGAAGATCCAGATGAAATAGTTATAAACAATAAAATAAGAGTTAGTTTATTTATTAAGATTTATTATTTTTACTTGTAACTTTTAAATACTGTTCTATTAATTAAAAATTATAGCATTTTCAAGAATCTATTAAGCTTGTGTTATTAAATTTTTCATAACTTTTTGAAACAAAAATAAATTAAATTTTTGTAGGATATGATACCTTTTGCTGTAGTAGGTAGTGATAAACAGTATGAAGTAAATGTTAAATTTTTCATAACTTTTTGAAACAAAAATAAATTATTATATTTTTGTAGGATATGATACCTTTTGCTGTAGTAGGTAGTGATAAACAGTATGAAGTAAATGGAAAAATGGTTTATGGCAGAAAAACACAGTGGGGAATTATAGAAGTAGAAAACAGACATCATTGTGAGTTTTCAGATATGAGAGATATGCTGATAAGGTGAGTTGATTTTAGAGATTATGTTTAACTAACTATAAGCTGTTAATACTATACTGCAGGAATGGCCAAACTGCAGCTTGCAAGCCACTTGCAGCTCTTCAGTGTGGCTTCATACCATGAAAGTCAATAGTTAATATGAAATAAATATCTATTTAAGCTAAAAAAAATAATATATAATTTGTTTATCTATTGTAAAAAGTAGTATGCATCTATATGAAATAAATACATGTGAAATAAATAATTTTTGAAATCATTGGTAAGATAATCTGAAAAACTGATGCTGCTCTCATTGATCCAGAAAGAAAATGCGGCTCTCAAGTATTTGATTCTCTTATGTGACTCATGGCATGAAGTTTGGCCACCCCTGCTATATTATATTAAAAAAAGTATATTTTGATTAATATACTTTTTTTAGTTTAAGTTTAATTAAATAAAACTTATGATCAAATTTTAAATTGTTAGTAACTCGTGACATGAAGTTTGGCCACCCCTGCTATATTATATTAAAAAAAGTGTATTTTGATTAAAATACTTTTTTTAGTTTAAGTTTAATTAAATAAAACTTATGATCAAATTTTAAATTGTTAAATAAATAAATAAATAAATATATATGTATATACAGGAATACCTCGATTATCGCGGTTATTGTTGCCACGAAAAATACCGCATTATTAATACACTGTTTTACTATTCACATAATTAAACACTTATA
This sequence comes from Olivierus martensii, assembly GCA_000484575.1. Lineage (NCBI taxonomy): Eukaryota > Metazoa > Arthropoda > Arachnida > Scorpiones > Buthidae > Olivierus > Olivierus martensii. The sequence continues at coordinate 143,643 of AYEL01088039.1, forward strand.
AACAAACCTTCTAATTCATTCATTTTCCAGCTGTTAACAAAGGTTGCTACTTGAGTAACAACTTTTCCATCCAATACTTGAAAATCGTTGAATGTAGTTCCATCATACTGGCCGCATAAACCACATGTTTTATTCTTTAAATTATCATTTACTGATAATAAAATAGTTTGTCCTCCATCCCATGTTAATCTATACAAAAGAACAGAATACAAAGATATTAGTAAGTTTATTATAACTTATAAATCACTTTTTTTACATCATAATTAGCTATTAAAAAAATATTAAACTTATAAAAAAAATTTGATTACTTATTACTGAGGATCTAATATAAATATAAGTCCTCAACTTAAGACCACTTTGACTTACAACCAACTTATACTTACAATGGTGATGTCATCAATAAATTCTGTTATTATTCAATGTAATTGACCTGGGTTCAATTTTCTGATCCAATAATCTGATATATGGAAAGGATATTTTTTTTTTTATGTCTGATTATTATAGCTTTGTGTTCTTTATATTTTTAAGATAATATATAGTATCTTAGTAAACATTAGTAATGAAAAATCCATAAATTTTGGGCATTTCTGACTTGCAATGGGAGGATTTGAAATGTAACTGCATCATAAGTCGAGAAATATTTGCATAATGTTAGTTAAATATTCTTAAATGAATTCTATGGTTGATAAATATTTTTTTATTAGGATAGTTTATAAGTAATGAGTCTATTTATGAATAAGAAGCATATGGGAAATTAAAAATATACTTTATATAGAATATTATGGTTATCCACACAAACTGCTTAAATTTATATACTTAATTATAAAGATAACAGCACTTTCTTGCAGTTAAAGAGAATCTTTTATTAATAGAAAACTGCGCTAATATTCTCGATTTATATAACCATCATCAGGCACAATTTCTAATTACAACTGAAAATCAAAATAGAATGATTACAGGCATTTCTATGGTAATATTTGAACTTAAGAACATAGCTGTCTCCAGGTTCTATTATTTAAATTAATTTTCCGATATAATAACGTAACATACGGTATTAATTACATAAACGAATTTTGCAATAAAATTACATAAATAAAGGCAAAAAAATAGAATAAAATAATAAATGTAAAAAATAACAGTACGTGAAGCAAGTAAAATAAAAATTCTAAAAAAATCTTAAGAAATATTTGGGGTATATGATAAAAATAGTTCATTAAAAGAGTTCATATCATATTATTCATTGGTTTTTACGCGGAGTTTCCTAGCATTCGTTCGTTAGTATTCTCCTTACTTAAGGCGTATTTCCATGCGAGTCTATCATTTATTAAGTTTTCTTTACTCTTTCTCTTAAGGATCTCCAGGGATTCAACTATTATCAGTTGCGTATGGGGAAGCATTAAAATAAATTTAGAATAAAAAATTTCTATGACAAATTTCAAGGAATAATATCTAACCTTGATAAGAAATTTCTTGTTAATGTAATAAAATCCTCCCATAGACAGACTCAATGAGACCTTTCCGACGGGATGCTTTTAATTATTTTGGCCTTGTTCCAATGGACATCGATGTTACTACTGCAAGCCTCTTGGGCTAGGGATGTGGATACTCTTGCTTGTCTAATGTCTTTTTTATGTTCCTCGATTTGTTTAATTAGATTCTTATTAGTAACTCTCACATATGCTGAGCTTATATTCAAGTCTACTTGATGTATGGAAATTTTATAAACCCCTTTACATTCCAATTCTCTCAGAGGGTCTTTTTCATTTCTTAATTATAAACTTTCTTAAAGACAGTATTAGACCTCTCTGGTGCTAATTTCTTCTGTTTATATTCTTTACTACATTCAAGTCCTTTAGGTGGTAGGGGACTGGAAAAATTTTTTGTTATCTCTAGTAGCCTCTATCGTATTGATGTCTGTGGTCATGCTCCTTTTTACTTGTTTGAAGATTTGTCACAAGAATGTTTTTGAGTATCCGTGCTGGAATCCTACTGCTTTTATGTAATTCAATTCTTTTCTTAAATCCTCCCATTCCCTGCAATAGTTTAATGCTCTTCTGTATAAACTCCTGAAGGCTGCCTTCTTATAATTAATTGGATCTTTTGACCAGTTCGGGATGAGGATAGGCTTGAAAGTCGGTTTTCTGTAGACTGATGTTCTTATGTTTGGTCCGTCCACCTGCAAATAAAGGTCTAAGTAATGTAATTCCAAGATACTCACCTGGTCCTTCTTTAACATTAGCCCAAATTTTGTCATGGTGAACTTCTTTGTAAACTCGTCTATTTTAGATCCTTCTTTCCAAATTACAAGACATCATCCACATATCTTATACAAAACTTAATTATAGTCTGGAATTGGGGGAGTATTTGATTCTCAACTGATCTTAAAAGGATTTCAGCCAATGTACTGGCTGTAAGACTTCCTATAGGCACACCCATCTACTTTCGCAGCCAAGAATAAAAACAGAAGAACAGCACCAGAGAGGTCTACTACTGTCTTTAAGAAAGTTTATAATTAAGAAATGAAAAAGACCCTCTGAGAGAATCGGAATGTAAAGGGGGTTTATAAAATTCCCATACATCAAGTAGACTTGAATATAAGCTCAGCATATGTGGGAGTTACTAATAGGAATCTAATTAAGCGAATCGAGGAACATAAAAGACATTAGACAAGCAAGAGTAACCACATCCCTAGCCCAAGAGGCTTACAGTAGTAACATCGAGTTGGAACGAGGCCAAAATAATTAAAAGCATCCCGCCTCGTATGCAACCAATAATAGTTGAATCCCTGGATATCCTTAAGAGAAAGAGTAAAGAAAACTTAATAAATGACAGACTCGCATGGGACCCATCGGAAGCGTGGAAATATGCCTTAAGTAAGGAGAATACTAACGAATATATGCTAGGAAACTCTGTGTAAAAACCAACGAATAGTGTGATATGAACTCTTTTAATGAACTATTTTTATCATATACCCCAAATATTTCTTAAGATTTTTTTAGAATTTTTATTTTACTTGCTTCATGTACTACTATTTTTTACGTTTATTATTATTTTATTCTATTTTTTTGCCCTGATTTATATAATTTTATTGCAAAATTTGCTTATGTAATTAATACCATATGTTACGTTATTATATTGGAAAATTAATTTAAATAATAGAACCTGGAGACAGCTATGTTCTTAAGTTCTAATATTACCATAGAAACGCCTGTAATCATTCTATTTCGATTTTCAGTTGTAATTAGAATTGTGCCTGATGATGGTTATATAAACCGAAAACGTTAGCGCAATTTTCTATTAATAAAAGATTCTCTTTAACTGCAAGAAAGTGCTGTTATCTTTATAATTATTTATATAGAATTTGTGTATGGTCAAAGATCTGTCTTACACTAATAAGAAATCATAAACAAAACACTTTAAACCCATCAGAAACTTTATTTTTTTAGAAAGATTTCTGATCTTAATTGAAGGTTATCATCAATTGTGCTAATTATGCCATTCAGAACATTATCTAAATTATAAAATTATGGAATAGTGTCACTTTTAAATCTACCATGAAAACAAGATACATTAACTATATTATATTTCTAGTCTTTCTCAATTTTAAACTACTGATATTTAAAAATTTTATGATTTTACAATTAACTATATAATTAGGAGTATATTTTAAACTACTGTATATTGCTAACCAATATGCATGCTCTCAATTTATATTATCTAATAATTAAAAAATCTAATATGTTGCAATTAATGATTATCACTATCTTATTATTATTATAGCATACACAGGTATTTCTAATTTAATAAATACTAAAAATAAAGATATATTTATAATCATCTATTGTACTATTATTAATTAGTAATATGACATCATAATGTTGTAAAAGTGCAATTATTGTAGTCGACGTAACCCTGGAAGTTTTTGATTCAAAATTTTTATTAAAAAATTTTTTTATTTTATTAAAAATATTAAAGAATTAATTTTTGAAAATTCAAGTTATGTAAAAAAACTTTAGTCCAAATTATTTGTATAAACTGTGAAATAATTATATTTATTATAGCCTAAATACTAATAATAAACCTACAGTATTCTGTAGCTATCTAGCTGTACTTTTTAAAAGTGAACTTATGGGGTCTGGAAGAGTGTCATAGTTTCCCACACCCCCTAAGTTGATAAATTTAATCAATCAGCAAAATTTAAAAAGTTAGACAAATATGAATTGTAAACATAAAAAAGAAATTTAATAGCAATCAATAATAATAAAAACTAAATGATTTTTATTTTGATTGACATAATTAGCATAAATATAAAAATTAACTTTGTTACTGAAAACCTAATTGACAATTACTAACAGGACTATACCAAGCTGTATGAGTGTCCTTATGTAAAGACAAACTTTCAATAATTTATTTAAAAATTTATAAAATTTCAAAACTTTGCAGGGTTTCTCAGTGCTATAATGTATCACATGACTTGCCTTACAGACAGCATAGCTCTGATTACTAATTAATAATAGATGTTACTCTTGTTTTCTGTCACTCCTAAAGTCCCTAAAATCTGAAAAACTGTTCCCATGACATCTACTCAGAATTTCAAAAGTTTCTTTTATATATCCTTCTTTTACCTTAAGAAAAGGATATATATATTTAGGGTTAACTACTACATTTATGTTATTTATCTGTAAGGGAACAATGGAAAGTATATGAAATGCAAGCATGAATTTTTCTCAGGCAACAGTGTTGGACAAAGAAGAAGAGCAAGACAAAAGATTGGTACAAATGCCATATAAAGGTGAAAGATAAAAGGTGATTAAAAAGCTAGTGAAAAAGAATAGGAACCAGACTGACTTGCAAGAGATATACCTGATCATCTTCACAGCATTTAAGAATGGTAAGAATAAATTTAACTACAAAAGATATGTGTGTATGTGATACTTTGCAATAATGTTAGTTTAAGTATTGAAGAAAATTACATTAGTGTTACAAAACATAATCTGGAGAATAGGGTTTCCAAACATAAAGAAGCACATATGTTTAAGCAAAACTAGTATGGTCCTATGGAAATAGCATCTTGAATAAGATTTGAAGATAAACTGAGAAGAAACTAAAATTAATCTTACTGATCCCAAGCAAAAGATATATAAGAGAAATCTTCTGAATAATTGATTGCTAAAATTCCAATGATTAGGCAATAACACAATAATGCACAAGATTTAAAATATTGAAATTATAGTAATCAGTTAACATGTAGGAGTCAAAATACCAAAAACTTCTACAGTTATTATATAAAAATATTATTTTCAATTTCTAATGCAGAGGCAGAGAGTTGAAATATATTTTCCACAGATTTGCCCTATTGCATGCATGCCCAAAGTAACACTATGGCAAACATTATTGAACAGAACACATAAAGCAGTATAACAAGGTCAGAATAAGTGGCATTTTCTTTGTACCCAGAATAATTATCTTGGGTACAAAGAAAATGAACACAAAACAAAGCTTTCAATTTGATTAAAGTTTTTAGGCATATAAAATATATTTTCCACAGATGCACTAAGTGCAGAAAAAAGTTACAATACTGAACACATAATAATATGCCTAATAGAAGCTTATTTAAAATACAATTTAAACAAGCTTCTATGTGCTCGGAACATTTGTAGAAAATTATTTTAGATAGAATTATTATTAATAGAATGCATCTATAATCTAAAAATCTTAATTAATATACTATAAAGTTAAAAAAAATTGCTATTTCCTTTTGCTACATTCTTTAAAACAGCATTCCCAAACTGTGTTCTGTAAAAATTATCAAAATTAATATAAGCCTCATATGATTTTGAATGTTGTACCAAGTTGAAATTGGAATCGCTAGTTTATTTTACTATTTTTGTGTGTTTTATTTTACATAATTACAATTTGATAATAAATGTTTGTTTTGCTTTCTTAACTATTATATTTACTTGCCTAATTTATTTATTATTAATATCTACCTATACTATAAAATACCAGAAATTTTCATAGAAATTTCAAGATTTGTGAAGTGTTCTGTCACAAAAAAAGTTTGGGAAATGCTGCTTTATAACAATTATATAAAATAAAAATAAACTTCTAAGTTATTTTGAATTAATTAAACCATACAGAAAAATATATACCATATATATTCATCTACATATATATATCTTATCTTTATATATATATATCTTTATATATATATGTTTATATATATATATATTCTTTATATATATATTTTCTTGTATATATCTTTCTGTGCATAAGCTGACCTCTTGACTTTAGAGTTTAAAAATTGGTAAAAAATTGAAGCCTATATATAAGGTGATCTCCAATTTTCAAGTATTAGAACAATTCTCATTCATTGAAATAAATTTATGATTTCTTTTATAATTTTCAAAATTTTCTAAATCCCATTCACAAATTATTTGGAATAAATATGGCCTCTTGACAAAATTCTAGTATTTTATTGAACATTGCTATGCAACTTGAAGAGAAAGATGAATAGAAAACAGGATGCAATATTACATTTATCTAGTCATGTTTCTCTATAATATGATTTTATTGATGTATCTAAATAATCCTAATCTAGCCAAATTTCCCCCAGCGGTTTATTTTAGAATTAACTGCCAAATTAATAATTAATGCCAAATTAAAAATTAATTTGGCAGTTAATTCTAAAATAAACCGCTGGGGGAAATTTGGCTAGATTTGGATTATTTGGATGGCGTTAATCCCCTAGTTTAATGGATTTTGATTGATGTATCTGTTCACTAGAAAATATCAAAGAAATATTTAAAAGTTTTTGCCATTTCCAAATCTCAACAAAAATATTTAACAAAGTTTAAATGATAAAAAATTAGAACCAAAATATGCAACAGAAATTTTTCTGAAACTGATGGGAGTGAAATGCTGACCAGTATCTACATAATAGCTAGGAGTGTAAATCTGATGTCCAAAATTCAGCTGCAAAATAATCATCCCATATTTACAATAGGACAGATTAAGTTAATCTGTTCTATTGTACTGATATTTTTTGTTGATAGGTTTTATCATTTAGAAAATATGGATGATTATTTTGCAGATGATTTTGGACATCAGATTTGCACTCCTAGCTATTATGTAATATTAAATGGAAATGTAGCGATTTATGTATGGATGTTGAGAGATGAAGAAGTAGTAACAAAGAATGAATTAAGTAACTCGTCACTTAATTCATTCTCTGTATGAGCTCAGCATGTCTCAACTCAATCTGTTACAACTCTGTATATCATTGCGATACTTTTCCGTTTAATATTAACAGATACAGTGTGTTCTGAAAAGGACATTCCAACTTTAAAAATAAATATCTGAAGCACGGTGAGCGGTAAAAATTTAATTCTTGCGGCATATTTGTGTAACAGGGATTAAAATTTAAGTGTGTTATTTTTGTGTAGTACCAAAAAGCACCGATAGGTGGCGCTGCACGTCAATCCTGAACCAAATCTGCCCTGAACTTGATCCTGAATTAGTGACTTTCTTCCATTTCTGCTTTCTTCCTATGGGGCTGTTTAAAGGACGTGACAGCAAAAATCTCTGAATACTTGAGGAACTTGAACAATTAATCACCGATGCCTGTGTCACCATCGATACATTACAAAGATTGTAGCGAATTTCGTTGTTTGACGAAGACATGTGATTACCGCTGATGGTGGACATTTGGAAAATATTGTAATTTAAAAATATATTGTTTAAATTTCATCGACTGCTTGTACTGGACACAAAAGATTGAGCACGTGCAGTGCCACCTATCGATGTTTTTGATATTACACAAAAATAACACGACTTAAATTTTAACCCATGTCACACAAATATGCCCTAAGTCCTAAGAAATAAATTTTTATCGCTACCTGTTTTTCAGATATTCCTTTTCAAAGTTGGGGTGTCCCGAAAAGGACACTCCAACTTTGAAAAGGAATATCTGAAAAACATGTACAGTAGTACTCGCTATGTTTACTCACTTGAAAAGATTAGTCTATAAATTTCAGATTTTAATTGTGAAGCACCAAATAAATTACAGTAAATACTTATGTATAAACTGATCTGAGTATTTATATTCATGTATAAGCCGACCCTCGACTTCAAAATTTGAAAATCGGTAAAAATATGAAACCCGTATATAAGCGACCCTTAACTTTCAAGTATTAAAATAATGATATTCATTGAAATAAATGGATAATTTCGTTCATAATTTCCAAATCCTGTCATTGTTGCAATAAATAAGGCCACTTTAGACGAAATTACCAGACTTTTCGGGTATTGAAACATCGAACGATGTAATGAGAAGAAAAAGCTTGGTGAGAGCAGAATGCAACTGTGCAGAGCCGCCGAGAGGGGGTGACATTCGACACTTTTGTCACGGGCTTGGCATCGAAAAGAGCCCGACCGTCGGGCTCTGACGAGTCACATAACGTGTCAGATAGTTTGCAGGCCGCCGCCAGAACGCACTGTCTACCATCCAAAGCAGTAATGCCAAAATAAACTATTTTATATATAACATGGTATGTAATATATGGAATTTTAAATTTATTGTACACTTTTTTAAATAAATGTTTAATGTTTTTATGGCTCTTTTATTAAACCAAAGTGATGCATTTTTTTAAGTGGGGCCTGGACTACAGACTTGTCACGGGGCCCAAAAATTTCTGTCAGCGGCCCTGCAATTGTGTCACTTTTCTCTATAATATGATTTTATTGAGACGCTTGTTCAGCAGAAAATATTAAAATTTTTCATTATTCTCGAATCTCAACAAAAATATTTAATGAAGTTTAAAATGATAAAAATAAATCAGAATCAAGACACGCAACTGACGGGAGGGGGAAGTCGATTGGCGCACATGTGATCGTCGAAAGTATAAATCCGAAATCAACTGAAAAGTAATCATCCCATACTTTTTAAATGATCAGAACTATCTAAAACTGCACAAATTGACCATCAGAAACATCCAAGATCTCTATACAGTATTTCCATTTAATATTAACTGATGACACCTGCATTAGCGTAGTCATGGTTATTCGTCAAAAAGGATCGATCTATACATTCTCGATCTTATTTATGAAACGATCGATATAGGCCCTGTTATTTTTGAATTTATTTAAATATGAACATAGCAATCATCCGCATATTTTTAATAATATAATCGAGAAAGAATAGGCATTTTGTAGAAATAAACATGCTTTGGCTTCATCTGGCTACTACCACGGAACGCGCTACTACCGCAAAGTGGAAGCAAAGGAATCGCTTCATATATTTTCGATCGTATCCGTGCAATCTCCAATACTTGAATATCTATAGAAATTAATTTATGTACAGTCATACATATCCACATACTGTATTTTTAATAAAATACAGAATCAGTCAGTAAGATCAGGGATGGGCAACCGCGACTCGCGTCGGACAAAATATTACAAAATAAATAAATTTCTTAACCGAGAAAATGAAATACGGATTTTTACAGCATTTTTTCAGTAAATATAGAAAATGCACCAAATGAACTTCGATTGGAGATAATAGATTTGAAAGATACATTTAAAGAAAAATTTGGTATACTGTATTTTAAAACTTTTATCAAAGAAAATTAATTTTCCAACTTAAGAAAGTATTTAAGTTGGAAAATTGATTTTCTTTATCATTTTCTACAACTTATATATGTGAACAGTTTTTCCCCGCCACGAGTTTAGTAAAATAAAACAAGAAATTGACTAACAGACTCACATCTCAAAAAAATTTAAAACTAGCAGTGACTAATATTTGACCAAATATTTCGGATATATTATGTTCACATCAGTTTCAGAAGTCACATTAAGTATAACTATATTAATTTATAATCATATATGAATAAATAATTGTGTTACTCTATTTTGTTTTTTTTTTCTTGTGTGCGGCCCGCATCGGTTGGAAAATTTTAAATGTGGCGTTTACATAAAAGAAGGTTGCCCATCCCCGAATAGAATAATGATTTTAGTTAGAAACAAATATCAAGGAATACACATCGGAAATGCGTCACAAGTGAGCCGATAAATCTTACAATTTTCGAAAATGTTTTTAATATTTTGTCTCATCTATATTCAGTAATATTTTTAAATGTATTTAAATATGAGCATTCTTCCACATCCATATATTTTTAACAAAAGAATCGAGAAAAAATTGGTATTTAAAAAAAAAAATAAATATGGCGGATCACTCCGCTACCCAACGATCTAAAGCTGCTACCATAGGATGTCCATCGTTGAGGATGCCTAATAGCACAAAATGAATGCAACATTATTACTTTATATATTTTTGATTGAATTTGTGCAGTATTCAATGTTTAAATAAAATCTAAAAATATTAAATTATATACAGTCATATATATCTATATGCTGTATACTTAGAGGTTTCTTTTCGTTTTTTGTCAGTGACGGCTAAAAAATAACGGATTATACATTTCCAATGATGAAGCGCCCAATAGATTATTTTTGAACGTATTTAAATATGAACATTCACCCACAACCGTATATTTTTAATTACAAAATGAGAAGAAATATGTATTTTTTAGGAATAAACATGACTGAAACAGCGTCTACCATAAGACTAGTTAATTAATAAAAGTGCCAAGGGCTCAAAGCCATCGCTTTATATATTTTCGATCGTATTTGTGCAGTGTCCGATATTTAAATATTTGTAAAAATATTAAATTTTATATAGCCATAGGCCTACATAGCCACATATCTTTTTATAAAAATTGAGAGCCATAAATTTTTTCGGGGGAATGGGGATAAACTCGATGTAGTAATCCAAAGACAGAGATCAAGAAAACATTTGTTCCTTGTCTACAACGTAAACACGTAATAGAACTGTTGTTATATGCTATTTATACTATAAAATACAGTAAATTAATGTGACTAAAACATTTTGGCTTTAACTCTCATATTAAATTCTTTCAAAAATTCTCTACGATTAATAAAATTTCAACATGTTGCGTGTTTTTCGCATAACTATAACACTGATTTGAAAATTATAGATTGAAATATAAAATTAAATTGTAGGATCCGAACGGTTTAAACACGAATTTTTTTTTATTTAGCATTTCCGTTAGATCAGACAAAAAAAAAATATATCGGTTTGTTATGTAATTCAAAAACTTCTTTATCAAAATAATATTGAATTTCTTTCGATATTCGATAATATCGATATTTTCTAAATCATCTCAAATACAAAAACATCGGATTAAAGTATCGATACTTGTAAAAATCAATGTATTCGTTGTATCTCTACTTTGGGAAACACTGTTTTTTAAGGATTGATGCGGTATCAATATAATCTTCAATGACAGAAATTTTTTAAAAATCCATCAAGTTTTGTAAAAGTATTAAGAGATATCTCAATATCGCCTTTTTAATTCGTTAAAGCTAAAAATTAAAAATTGCAGAAATCTATCAATTAATTCAAAACTTATTAATCTTATAAGACCTAAAGAAAGAAGATAAAAAATAAAAATTGTTTAATGACTAGGGGAAACCGGAAACACTCTCAATGCGTTACAATTCTCGCTTCTAATCCAACAGATTCAATACGAAACCTACCTAAAACCCGAAGAGCTTCTTACGATTAGATATTCTGCGGGCCTCTCCAACTGCAGACCTTCAAAGCTTCCAGGTATCGAAAGCCGTTCTTCTCCCCTTTTCATTATTATTTGGCCTTCGTCATTCTCCAAATCGTATCTGACCTTTCCTATGTAAATGGTAATATATTTCTGGCATCGATCTTCTTGGCACGCCGGATCTACTTTAAAGTGAATGCTAAAAGAACTAGTGGAGCATTCTCTGGCTAATAGGTAAGTACAGGGACCTCGAAAACTGTACAGCAAGCCATCAAATGTTCTGAAATGAGATCGACCCCAAGCTGCGCAAACACCGCTGGTTTTCCTTTCTGATTCTACAGTTACTAAAGAAAAATTGCTTCGAATGAGTTTTCTCGATTAATTCCGCGTAATATAAGGATTAAAAAATGCGAGCTTACTTATTGAATTACGCGATGGGAATGGGTTGTCGCTCTTCGGAAGAAACGTATATTCTGAAATGCAATGAAAAATTAGCGATGAAACGTCAAGAAGAAAAATAACAATACTATCTACCTACCTGGAACACAATTAGGTATTTTGGATGGATTCCATATTCCTTCCACGCTACACGTGTATAAGTCTCCAGGCGGATATTGGAACGTGGTGTCTTTGGGACAATCGAAAGAACAGACTGTTTCAAAAGAGGAATGATTGCAATGCGATATTCCTACAAACTCCAACGACGAAATTGGATCACAGAGTGATACAGCTGAAAGGAAAATTTTATAAAAGTTTTAAGAATATAAAAGGGAAATTCTTTACGCGATATGAGAAAATAGAACTTACCATACTGGCATGTCGGACCTCTGAAATCGGGTGTGCAAATACATTTTTTGTTTGAACATTTTCCTTGATTTTGACACGGAGGATCACAAATTTCTGTGAATTCCATTAAAATATATTAACGAAAAAATATATAAATACGAAAGAAAAGTCAAACTCACCTTGACACTCGGGTATGACAAAACCTTCTGCCCATCCCCCTTCGATAGCATTACAAGTATAGATCTGTTTCTCTAAACCGTCTGGAAATGCTGTTCTTTTTTTTCTACATTTGGCCGTGCACTCCAATCTGTTAACGAATTTGACCATGTAATCGAGTAAAAAATTGAATATAGAATTAAGAAAAAACTGATCGAAATACTCACAAATGTCCTTTGTTTTTGCACTTGACTTTCACCGATTCTGGAGCTATGGGCTTCTGACATAAATTCGCTACAAAAAACATAAAGTTCCATAAATTTCATAGGAATTTACTTAAAACTTATATTTTAAATTCTAACAACTTTTATATAAAAATTGCATTGTAATCTACGAAAATACTGTGCTAAACTACAAAACAAAAATCCGCAGCAAAAAGCTTACGTACATTTGTCTTCAGCAGAAAGTCCAGGATTCCTGAAAAAATATTCATTTAAAATTTAAAGTTCAAGTTCAATTTTAACCGGTTTACTTATAGATTAAAAATAAAATATTGTAGATTGAAGCAATAAAAAACCGGACACACATATCGAAGCATTAAGATTAATACGCATTATTGAGAAACTTTATAAATCAACTTCTGTTAAATTTATATACATAATTAAGCTAATAATCTTACTGATAATATATTAAATATTAAATTTTAGGATAAGAATTAATTATCGAAATAAAAAAATTAATGCGTTAGATACTGGAAAATGAAGCGAAAGAAATGTAAGGATTTCAACTTCTGCAAAATACTCACGTCCCGAGTAGATGGAAGAAGATCCAAACCATCCAGAAATAGGCACCGTATCGTGCCATGTTGGCTTTACCGTGAAAAATTAGAACAGAAAGCTGGTGTTAGCAATAATTTATCTTCAAAATTAACAACTATAAGTTGCATTCGATGTTTTCGTTTCGGTCGTTTCCTTCAAAGTGAGGATGTCTGCAAATTTTTTGGACCAACCTTAGTTTGTCCGGAACCGAAACACCTTTAGTCCAAGACAGATAACAGTCTGAGGTCTGGTTTGCATTCTTCGGATAAAATATCGTAACACCCAGAAAAGGAAACATTTCTTCCTGTTTCACCCAATTTTCTAGAATTAAATATTTTAAAACAAATTTCTTCTTTTTATCTATAATTTTATATAAATCCATATGTTTTAAGTTGAACGAAGAAAACAATATTGTATATAATTCATCGAATGAACAAAAATAAGCAAAGCTAAGACGGACTAATCCCATTATTCTGCCATTCGGAAAAATCGAAGAATTAACATAGTAAGTATACAGTCAACAATTCGAAAAGAACTTTAACATCAGAAACTCAACAAGATAAGACAGGAAATATATTTTATGATTTACCAAAATTTCTCTACTTTTTCGGATTAAAAAACAAAGATAAATATTTAGAAAGTCTGTGGTCAGTACTATCCATAATAAATTCAAATAAAGATTTATATAAATCATAAAATTTAGGTAAAAATTAAATATATATATTTATATGCATTCCCTTCATTTCACTTCGATAGAATGATTAAATCAACAGTTAGAAATCAAATATATGAGGATCTTAAAAAAGGAAGCCCATCTGCCATACCAGAAATTTAAATGAATAAATTTTTATTTTAACTGCATGTCGGCAATTGTTCTTTTCCTGCCTTCCGCCCAAGTAAACTATATTTATTGGTTACTTAAAAGTAAATACTGTAACTGCGCTTTACTTGTTTTTTTATTTTCATATATAATTTTAAAATTTAAATTAACTTCCTTTCTTACACGGTATGGCCGGAAATACGTATATCGATATAGACTTAGAAATTTCGACAGTGGTGTGGAAGAATCTCTGGTTAACCTAGAATAATCGTAATCTGAAAATTGATCTATTTAGAAATTTGGAAAGTCGAAGTTACGTAAATTCTGTAATCCACTAAGAAATGTGGCTCGAGAAAGAAGTCGAAGTCTGAAAGCAGACCACATAATCTATAGTACAGTCAATTATGCTGAAATAATTTAACACCAATTAAACTAAACGAGTATTTAACGGTCGACCGAGTAAACGGGATAAAGAAATATAAAAATATTAGACTTTTGCTTCCCCCATTATCTAATTTCCTTTTCCTGTAAGTAAAATTTATCGCAACTATTTTTTCGTCTACCTTTACATTATTAATTTAAAATTATAGAATTTTAAATTAATACTAGACATAAGAAGAATTTACCTAAAGATCGGTACAGTCGAAGAATGACCAGAAATAGTTTCAAATCCAAATTTTATAAACCGAACTAGGGACAAAGTTTTCTTTATGGATGTACTGTACGTTAGTAGCTATTGCCCATCGAATATCTAACGCCATATTTTAAAATTTCCTTAATTGCCAACATAAAGGAAAAACAATCTGATGCGATTGATTAGTCGAAGTTGTACAAAAAAATTCTTAGAACAGTCAATCTTTCAGATAAAGACCGTAAATACTTTTTTATCGAAATCACAGGGCAAAACATGGTAAGTAGTGGTTAAATATAGTTTTTCCCATCGGACGGATAAAAACATTCAATAAATGCTGTTCGTTATATAATCAGGATTCATAAAAAAACCAGTTAAGTTTAACTTATAATTTATTGCATAAAGAATCAAATCATTTATCATTATATACTAATGGAGGAGAAAACAGGACAAGTGTAACTTAATACGCGGGGCCGGCTCTACGCACCAGCCAAACAAGCAATTGCTTGAGATGGTATGAGAATAGGGAAGAGGCACGAATTTTTTTTTCTGTTTTTATTTAACAGTTACAACCTAATTATAACTTGTTAATTTTATCAGTCACTTATATTTTTGTTATACGTACACAAATACTGTACAGTTTTTCTGGAGAGAAGTTGCTTTCGCTACAAATTGAATTAAAATAGAGTCGATGGCTGCATTCAAAAAGTTCGAATTTTAATGGCAAATAAACAGACGAGCTTTTTATTGAATAAACTCGAGTTTTAGTGTTTTTAAATTTGTTTATTAAGGCAAACATTATTTATTAATCGGAAGGTTACTGCTTATTTTTATTAAATCAAGTACTGCAATTATTCTTACAATTTTAGCCACACATATAATCTGTAGCTAATAAATATTCATCAAAAAAGCTCGGCACTGTAGCTTTCTCCAGATGTTCCTTAGTGTAGGCTAGTCGGATCGAATTTTTGAAAACATAGTTTTTTAACAAATATTTATTAGTTACAATTAGAGTTGTTGAAACTCTAATTGTAACTAATAAATATTTTTCACACACTAGGTGACGATAAGGTGATATTTTAAAATGCCATTTCGTCATGGTGGAATAAATGAAAAAAATGAAAATTTCATTTGATTTCACTGGCTTCACGCGTGAAAAGTGAATCGCCTCCTCAGGTTAAGCGTATAACGAATCGGAGTGGAAGGAAGCGTTGGCATTGCCCATCGTTTTCCAGTGCGCATATAGCTATCACCATCACGTCGAAATTCGACCAAATAAATTTTGGGCCAACATATTAATTATATTTTTTAAAAATACAAATATTCAAAAAAGGATCTTTTAAAACTTGGCCAGTAGTAATATGGAAGCTGTTGTCGTTGGAATAGAATTGGTATGACGATTTACTCGCTTTGTCAGACTTTATTATACAAATATGCCACCACTAAATGAATTTATTTAAAAAATAATTTGGTGTAAAATCTCGGTCGTGGCTTTAAGAATTCTATCCAAATTGTCCGTTTCTGTAACTACAGGAAAAAGTTTCTGAAAACTGAAAATTATCTAAGGAGTATGATGGCACAAATACATTTATATCTTTAATTCTACAAGTCACCAAATTGGAAAAACCGAGTCACTGGTGAGTAAACAAAAATAACATTAACAATTAAAAAGATTATAAATGCATTTAACGGTAAAAAGCCCCTAAAATCGTGAGGCCTGGGCGCCTCTTGCCTCCCTCTCTGATAGGCACTGGTTCTAACTACTGGTGTTCTATTCTCTGGTTACTTAATGCTGTTAGTATTGCTCCTGTAGATACTGAATCAAGTGCTTTCTTGTAGTCTATGACTGCTATACAAAGTGGGATGTGATATTCTTTGCAGTTTCCTTTCAGTTGGTTGACATTGTGCATATGATCCATTGTCGAATAGCCTTTCCAAATTTCAGCTTGTTCTCTTGATTAGTTCAAATTCAATATTTGTTCTAATCTTCCTGTAAGGATGTTTGTAAATACTTTGTATATTGTTGACAATAGACTGAGAGGCCTATAATTTCTCAGATCTTCTTTATCACCCTTATATATCAGCATTATGATTGTATTTTTTCAGCTGTCCAGTATCTGTCCTGTTTATATGCAATAGGAAAATATTCTGGCAAGTTGCTTGTATACTGATACTCCTCCTTCCTTTAGGAGTTTGATGTTGATGTTATCTTCTCTTGATGCTTTTCTACACTTCATCACCTTAGCTGCTTTTCTATTTCCTGTAATAGTATTATCAGGATGTCTTTTATATTTGGTTGTCTTGATCTCATTTGCCACAATTAAGGTGTCCCTTGCTTTATGCAATTAATTGGTTCTATGAAATAATCGAGTAAAGTGAGTTGAATTTAGCATGGGTGAGATAGAGATAGGGGTTTCTTCAGAAGGATATAAAATGAAAACTTTACACTTGTGAGCAAAAGAAATTTTAATAAATGAATTATTTAAACTTATAAACAAAAGACACAAATTTTAATGAATGAATTATTGGATGAATGGATTTAATTAATAATTCAATGTCATAAACACCTAAACACTACATATGTGTGACAGTCTTCAATCTGATGATGAATGGATTAGGTCTGGTGTGTCTGACATTGTGCATATGATCCATTGTCAACTCTCTTACTCTCATGAAGTCCCTGGAATGATAGGCTGATGATCTTCAACTTTTTAAATGAAACAGTCAAGACTCAGCTGACGGGCAGCCTTCTCTCTCTGTAAAGTTCTTTGTAGCAAGCCAAAGAATTCTGAATTTCTCTTCTTTCTGAATTGCAATTGAATTGGTACTTCTAGTCTCATTAGAATCACTTTTTTCAATTATTCTTATGGCACTGTCAATGTGTTTAAAAAATTCAGTCATTTGTTTTGTTGAAAGCTGTTTGATAGGCTCAGCAACAAAGAACTCTTGGTTTCTGGAAATGGAAAACAACATCATTCATGTTGTTTTCCAGAAGTTCTTCATTAGTGAATTCTGATGAATGGGAATCAAGCAGTCTATTTACATTTATCTAATCTGCATGAGACAATTTTTTAAGCAAAAATTTTTTGAATTTAAAAAGTTAATTTATTTTTAACATCGCGTTATAGCGAAAACACGTAAAGTGAGATCGCATATAACGACAGATACCTGTACTATCTTGGTTTATTTAATTCCTTGCAGAAAGTTACTGCTTTTCTACTTTACTATCAATATTTCAGTCAGTGATAAGTTCTGTATTATCTTGAAAGAAGATAACGGAGAGATATACTAACTGGCAAACACCAACTAAATGTGTTTGCTGGTCAGTATAGCTCTCCCTGCTGATCGGAGGCTATTGCTATTCTCAATGGCCATTTAAATTCTTTTTATGTTGAATATACGTATATCTTCTCTGATTTTCTTTTGTATTACTTCGCATATTTCTCTATATTCTATCTGGTCGGTAGCAGATTTGATCTTCATCTTCCTTCTCCTTTTGATCAGCTCTTATGTTTTGTCAGATATTTTCCTGACATGATTTCTTGGTTGAATTCCTGAAGTTTCCACTGTATTGTTTCTTATGATTGTCAATGTCTCATTTTATCTCTTGTGTAAGTTGCTTTCCTGTTCTGCAACTTTAGGCTGTATTCTTCCTTCTTGATCTTAACTGTCTCATCATTCGAGGAATAAAGATCAGCTCCGAACTAAGTGAAAACATATAGCATTTATTAATAGAATATAGCGGCCAGATGGCCAAGTGGTAACTGTACTATCGGCGTGCCACACAGGAGGACCCGGGTTCGCGTCCCGGGTCTGGTAACTCCTGAAAAGATTTTGGAAGTGCTAGACCTGGCCTGGCGATCTTTGTCCTTCACCATCCAGCCCCCATCCTCCACGGGTATGGGTGCAGCCTATGGTTGGAATTGGGCTCGTTCCTTAGTAGAGTAGATGTAAAGGGAGGAGCCTGCACAGCCCAAGCACTGCGACCACCAATGGTCTATTGTGCACCTCCAATCAAATCATCCCAGAAGAAGACCCGTCTTTAAAACAAATGACAGTACTTTCCTCAGTGGGGCAGTAGCAAGATCTTCTGGAACAAGAAAATATATCCTTAAAAGATCATGCCTAAGCCAAGAAAGGGCCACACATTCACACAAAATCCAAAGAGATCACGCCTAAGCCACGAAAGGGCCACACATTCACATAAAATGAAGATCACGCCTAAGCCACGAAAGGGCCACACATTCACATAAAATGTGAGTCCTGACATCATCTACAAATAGGGTTATTAACAAGCCCAATCAGGTGAAGATGCCCAGTACTATGTCTAATAAGGTGACAGTGCCCAGTAAGAAGCCCTGTAACAATCCTAACTTCATGTTTGTTCAGTGAAAACAACTCTTTAGTTCGCTGAGCAGAGCAAACCAAAATGAGCGCTTTCGTCTGCCTAAGACCAGAAATAGACTTCCAGGAAATGAGATGCTGGGCTACCATCCAGTCCTTGACAACCCGCCCAAAAGCATCAGGTCCTATGCCCAGGGCAGGCTCAGGTCCAAAAATTGGGGCGAGAAGCCCCTTTCTTGGCAAGCCCATCGGCAACCTCATTGTCCACAATCCCCCTATGCCCTGGCACCCAAACAAGCTGCACCCTGTTCTTGGTGGCCAATTCCTCAATAAGAAGACGACATTCCCAAACAAAGCAGGAACTATCAAGCGCTTTAAGAGCAGCCTGACTATCAAATAGGATATACAATAGATATGTTTACAAACAACCCCTATCAAGATTAATTCTAACACAAACAGAAATAGCAAAAATTTCTGCCTGAAAGACAGTGGCAAACCGCCCAAGGTAAGAGGAATAAGACATCCGCATCCCCTCGCAGTAAATCCCCGCCCCAACTCCAGTAGTGGTTTTAGAACCATCCGTATACCAGACCAAACCACCCTTGATACTGCACTCAAATCCACCTCCCAGCTCTCCAAACTGGGAAAAACAACAGTGAAGGACAGAAGAAGTTAAATTTAGGTACCATGTAATCTTTAACTATCCCAAGAATGTTATAGTGTAATCTGTCCCACTCAAAAGATAAATGCTCCACTTTGTGGGTCCAAGAAATTCCTCTCCCAGAAGAATGGAGCTTATAATAGCCCTCCCAGGCACTCACCTCAACAAATAAATGCAAAGGAAGAATGCCCAATGGACCTCAAAAGCAGCAGTAGAAGCAGTCTTCATAGCTCCAGTGATGCTCAAACAGGCCAACGTTTGAATCTTTCCAAGTTCAGTCCTGCAAGTCTTAAGTAAAACTCTTCGCCACCAAACAATGACAGCGTAAGTAAGAATGGGTCTCACAACCATGGTATATAGCCCTGGCTTAAGCCCCCAAGTCTTGCCCAAAATACCCCTGCAAGCCCAAAGTGCTCTGCAGGCCTTCCCAACAACAAACCCTACATGAGGCTTCCAAATCAAATCCTTATCAAGCATAACACCAAGGTATTTGAACTGAGTAGAAAACTGCAACCTTTTACTGAAGAAGGTCGGTTCAGTTAACCCCACCAATTGTCTTCGAGTAAAAGGTACAATAACAGTCTTAGTCGGATTAATAGATAATCCATCCTTATTACACCAGTAAGAAACTATATTACAATTATTGATGAAATCTCGCAAATAGAAGAGATCTTGAGAGGAGTAGAGGAATTAGAAAAAGATAAATTGAGGTGGAGCTACCTGGCACAGAAAAAGAGCACAAAACAGCAGAAGATAGATAACGTAGACAAACAGGAGGCCCGAATGCTTAGGCAAACTGTCTCATGGATTGTTGACAACAATCTAACACTCACGAGAGAGGACAAGACAAAGAAGATGGTTCTGATGGAAAAAACTTTGTACGCGGATGTTAGACCTCATTCACCATCAGACACTTCGTTTGTGCACTGGGGCATTCCGAACATCACCAATCCAGAGTTTGTATGTAGAAGCCCTTTGAACCTCCTCTTTCCATCAGGAGGAAACAGCTGTTTCTCTATTATTACACTAAATTGAATGTATTAAGAGCTGTCTGAAAAACTTCAGAAATAGTCCTAGGAAATTTCCCACTACAATGATGGCTATATCATCAGCATACTCAACAGTGCAATTTCCCCACTACAATAATGGCTATATCATCAGCATACCCAACAGTGAAGAAACCCTTCCCATTAAGTAGAGCTAAAAGATCATTCACCACAAGGCTCTAAAGAAGGGGAGGCAATACCCCCCCTATGGGCATCCCCTGTCAGTGAGAATCATAACTTCCTCCTCATAGAGTGTACTAACAATCCCTGTCGGTGAGAATCATAACTACCTCCTCATAGAGACTACTAAAAACAACTCTATGTTTCAGCATAGAGCCAATCCACCGAGTAATCGTTGAACAGTCTCCATGTCTGGTAGCAGCAAAGCTAATCAAAAGAAGTAGAGTCAAAAGCCTCTTGAATATCAAGAAAAGTACCAAGGCAATTTCTCGTATCCAATAGCCCTCTCAATAAGCGACACAACCTCATGAAAAGCGTGCTCAATCAATTTGCCAGATTGATAGGCAAATTGACTACGACAACTTAGACAAGATCCCATCCCTTACAAACCTATCCACCAGCCTCTCCAATGTCTTCAATAAAAAGGCCATCAATCTGATCGGACGATAGCCTCGGTATAAGAGTTACGCCCAGATTTAGGTATAAAAGAAAACCTTACCTGCCTCCAGGACATGGAACATAGCCAAAAGCCAAACAGGCCCGGAAGACATGGCAAAAAGGAGAGGCCAGGATGTCAATGCCCTGTTACAAGAACACTGGCAAAATGCCATCCGGTCCTGCCGACTTGAAGGTCTTGAAAACATTTATAGCCCATCTGATATTAGACTGATTGATCATCCCCCTCACAAGGTGCCAGTCCTCCCTCTTGGTATGATAATCACGTCCATCAAGGTCGGACTGCATCTACGAGCAGGATGAATCCTCAATCAAAGTAGACCCAGGAAAGTGTACTCGAAACAGTTCCTTTAAAGAGTACTTGCAAGTACTAGTCATACTGCCATCAGGCAACCTAAGAGAACCAACCCTGCAAATATTCCCATTAGACATTATCTTTACAAGTCTGGATACCTCAGGTCGGCCGGATGGCCGCGTGGGAAAGCTTCGGCTTACCACCCTGGAGGATCCGGTTTCACATACAAAGAACATGCTAACTGCAAAAAAATGCATATCGCCGAATAAAACACTATGACGACGAGACGCGCCCGCAACGTGACACACAACACATGCATGGCACTTACAACAGCCTATTGAAAACACGCACAGCAGTTAAACCCGAATATTACCATCAAATTGCCCCCTTGTGGGGCATGCGCTCCACATTGGGAAACACTGGTCTAGAACAAACTAAGACTTTTAGTATAATATTACAATGTTCTAACAGTAGATTACCATGGCTAAATGAAAAGTTCTTCCTTCAGATATTTAAAATTTTTATAGTTATCTGACCAAATTAATAAAAATATTCTTGATTGGGCTAATATCTGTTGAGTTCAATGTGTGAATAATAATAGTATTATATATATTCAGAAAGATAAAATTAGGAAGTTAGTTTTTATACTGAGCTCATCTTATGACTATTTAATTCAAGAATCTATTAAAGAAATATTTACTGTATAGCTAAACATATAGAAATTCTGTTTTAGATTATACAAAATATTGATAGTTAGAAAACTGCTCATACTGGGTTTTGAGCCATCCTAGATTTAAAATCAATTGAGACAAATCTTCTCTCTAGAACAAATGATTTCTGCTAAGCTTCATTGTAGAGTGAAGCTTAGCAGAAATCATTTGTTCTAGAGAGAAGATTTCTCAATTGAGTTTAAATCTAGGATGGCTTAAAACCCAGTATGAGCAGTTTTCTAACTATCAATATTTTGTGTAATCTAAAACAGAATTTCTTGACATGCACCACAGAAAGGATCCATTATATCAAAAAATATGGTAATTCTCTATTTCAAATTATTGTTTTCTTTTATTAACTTGCATATAACTGTGGGACGCCAGGGAGCGTGATATAATATTTTACAGGCCTTAGCTTTGTGTGGACAATGTCAAGATCTGACACCAGTCAGTTTCATTGGAAATGATGCCGACAAAACAGGTGGATTTGCCTAGCGGATGATGATGTGGGTTAAAGTTGTGAGTAAGGATGGATGATGTGGGTTAAAGTTGTGAGTAAGGATGGAGAGGTGCTCAAGAACACGACGACAAACAGCTCATACGGTTAATATCTTGGATCTTTATTCTTGAGAGAGAGAATTACAATATATCCCATAAAGGTAGGATAAATACCTTGTATAACAGAAGGATCTTGGTAGATCTGGCTTTAAAACAATTTCTATAGCACGACACTTATTATCTAGAGTTCAGAGTTCTTAATGAAATCTTCGTCCAATAGAGGACCTATTTATATTTGTCGTCCGGTCGGTAGCTTCCGGGGGTCTTCTTCGGACAGTGCACTCACTGTCTTCTCAGCTAATTACTGCCTTAAGGTAGAAAGACCTTTCTTGTAGGTGGTATCTGACTCTGTCAGTGCAGTACAGCTGGAGGATCGGGACGGCGGTTGTAAAACCTCAGCGATGGTAAGTTATTATGTAGGCTTTTTGAATCCATTCCTTTTTTCATTCTCCCTCAGGTTCTCTCTCTGTCGATGGGGGTGGTCGATCCCCTTTTTATAACATCCATGAGTCCAGAAAAAAATGTGACATTTAGCCCAAATTCTCGGGTTCCAATGCGTTCCCGACTATTGTTTATTATTTCACTTGCAGGTGGGGTCTACTTCAATAGTTATTCGGCGATATGCATTTTTTTGCAGTTAGCATGTACTTTGTATGCGGTATGTATTAGTGTCTGATTATTGTTGTAATTATTAAATAGATACATTAAACTTTGTTTTTGTTATATGAATGTTTTTGCAAATTATGTTACAACTACCATCTACTATATTACAACTCTTATTTTTATTTTAATGGAAAATATTACAAACAACAAAATTCCTTCTTGATGCACTCATGAAATTTTACAGGTCATAGATCAATTTGGAAAACACTGACCTATGGCATTCACGAATTGAGAAGTCAAGAGTTTTTGTAAGCGATTTTTTAGAAATCAGATTTTTTTTCACGTGACACCAACCGGTTGCTATCTTCTGATATAGCATGTTGCGGCCCGCTTAATGTAGCAAACAAATGTATGCGTCCGGAGAAGAAAAAGGTTGAGAACCACTGGTGTAAACCGATATCATCACACTCACATTTTTAAATCGCGATGAGTATGTTAACCGTTTGATGAGCTCAACACTGATTGGCTTGTTGAGTTATGGAACGGTTTGCTGAAATTTTTTACTCATCACTGATTAGTCTGTTGAGGTTTGGAACTCACCCATATCTACTATTTTTATATTTTATAACTTTTTGTTAACATGCTTATTGGATGGAATCTGGTAAATATAATTTTGTAATAAGGTTTGTTAATCTGGAAATAAAATTGGTTTCAAAAAAAGTTATATTTATGCGTTCCGTTTGTTGAGACAATAGCGTATCGAGTACCGAAGCCCCTCCCCTTTTTCGTTATATTTGTACTTTCCGTTTGTTGAGACAATAGTGTAACAAGTATCAAAGCCCCTCCCCTTTTTTTATAACTGAGGGTCCTCCGTATCTCTAGTAAACACGGCTATGGCCCTCAGGTTCATTTTAATTGGACAGCCAAAACAAAGCCAAAACAGGAACACGTAAACATGGATTCCATTGCTCGAATAACCGCTCTCTATTATGGAAGTTAATTCTACTTTCAATCTATTTGTCGCACATAGGCTCATACAGTTCGAAAGGTGTAGGAATGTATGCGGAACAGGGCCCCATAACCCATACGGTGTTGATGATACCAT
Organism: Olivierus martensii; assembly: GCA_000484575.1. NCBI lineage: Eukaryota > Metazoa > Arthropoda > Arachnida > Scorpiones > Buthidae > Olivierus > Olivierus martensii. The sequence continues at coordinate 168,442 of AYEL01088039.1, forward strand.
CATTCATTGCTTAATATTTTCTAATACATTTTTAATACTGTGTTGAAAACTTTTATTATATTTACACATATTTTGTAACTGGTACTAGTATGCAATCGCTCTATGATAACATCATTCGAATACGTCATTGTTCAAAGTTATGTACATGCTTATAGAGATATCACTAGCATTTATTTTATAGATTAATATGTAGTACAAGTTTGTATTTAACATATATAAAAAATAATTTAGTGAAAGGAATAATATCATCATCGAAAGAATCGTAAAAAGTTTCTTATTAACTTCCTTCTAAAACATATAAAATAGTTATAAATTTTTATTTCAAGTATTTTCTTTTTAATTAATACACAAGTATAAATTTCCGTTTATAACTTAATAAATTTTGAAATATTTGTTTCGTTCCAAATTATTTTTTAATGTAAAATATTACATTTCTTCCTTTAAACATAGTTCGTACTGGTAATTTTATAAGACGATAAACTCGTATCTGTTTCGATAGTAGCTTCTGTATCATTTTTTTCATATTTTCTTGCCGTTCATTAGGATCAATTAAAGGATCAGAAGATGAGTCGTCGGATTGAAACTGTCTTAAAACATCTATCGACGATTGTCGTTAAGTTCTTGCTGGCATTTCGAAGATTTTTAAGAGTTCTCAACGACTTTTTAGCAACTGTACCGTGTAAAATTCTTTTCGGCGACTTAACATTATTATTATTATCTATTTTCAGATTTTCCAAAGTGTTCTGCTCTTGAAAACTGTTTTCTGCATTCGATGTATTCATTTTTTCTCTCTGTCCGAACATCACGGAAAGTGTTCAATGCGTTTATGTTGCAATAGTCGCATTTTAATAAATGAGGTTTGTATTTCCAGCTAGTGAAATCTTTGATAGAATGATAATCGCTATCATCGCGATTTAATTCATTTTCTAGTTGGCTGCTGGTTATGTCTAATATGTCGCACAATTCGTTAATATAACGACCCTTAGCCCCTTCCTACTTAATTTCTTCCGAGTTCTGAATCTTAATCGAATTTTCTTCATCTGAAAAATTTGTTCGTTTTAATTTATTCTCTTTTAGTTTTTGTTTTCGATACTTTGCTTCTCTTGAAGTGTTGGCAGAATCGAAGCGTGTTGTTCAAAGATTCCTTCTTTTTTTCTCTAATTAATGAATTTTGATTGAGTGTCTTCAGTTAAACTGAATAGCATGTTCTCTTCTTGCACATTAGGTGTATTTTCAATATCTCGCGATTCTTGTTGACTGTTTTCTACAATCTTCCCGATGTTACCATCTAATTGTCTCTTTTTAACTTTTGTATCGCATTTTTTATTTCCGTTCTTTTCCGATTTTATATCTATCAGGTCATAAAAAATTGTAGCTGGCTCATTTTTTTTTCTGAAATTTTCTCTCGAACGTCGCTAATTGGTTTGAATCCATTTTTTATTTTATTATTAGCAATTTTTACTATATCTCGATAACTGTTTGGCTTTGGACGAGATTGAATTGTATTCATGAAGGGATGTTTAGCTTCATTATTTTTTCCGCCATTAGAATATATTTTTAAATATTTATAACATCAAAATGCGATAATTAAACACAAAATAATCACTAAAACAATGATAAATAATAAGAGAAAGTTAACAGGTATGGTAGCCATGATTTCTCTTATTTTCTTATGATGAGAGGGAATGTTTCTTTCTTTTAATTTCCTGTGGAAAAATTTGTTTATTCTATGATTCTCGGAATTTCTTTGCACCAATTTCGATTTATCTTTAGCATTTTTATGAAATATCAATAGATGTTTCGGTTGATCTTTATTCTTTTCAATATTTCTCTCATCATTTTCCTTATTACTATTCACCAAGTGCTTTCTTTTATTCCTCCCCTCGAGAATGATAATTCAAAAATCGACCAGATTGATGTCTTTTAAATATATCTGATGACGATTTTTTATCAGCTTTTTTATGAATTTTTATTCTGTGCTGTTTTATGCACCAGCCAAAGTTTTGAGGAATCTGCGTTGGTACCATTAATATTTTTAACATTTATTCGTGTTCTATTATTTCCATTATTAAATAATATACCAATAAAAACCGCACTTCTCGGCGGTTTATTTTTAGTTTCAATGACGTCTCCATTCAAAACTTCCCGTCTTTTGGAAGCAGAATTATTAAGGGTATTATCAAATTTTCTAAAAGTTTTATTTCTTTCAATATCTTCCATATATTCGTTTATCAGCAGATCATTGTCCATTTTATCTGTCACATATTGAAAGAAACGTCCGTTAACCATCACTGTTTATTGTTTACCAGAGACCGAGTTTCTTTTGTCAATGTTATCTAAAATTTTAGAATCATCAAATGTATCATCTTCATTACTGAGAAAAACATTTTGTTGTTTATGATTATTTGATTCCATGTTTTTCATTGTTGATTCTTTCTGATGATGATTTTGTTGAAAATTTTCACCAGTTTTCGGATTTGTTAGCCACCAAGTACCAATATTTCTTTTAAGCTTCTGTTTCTGATCGATAAAGCTTTGCATTTTATAATCATTCGTTTTTATATCAGAAGTTATATGACGTTTAAACCTTAATGATCGAAGAAACTGAGGGTAAACAAACATTCTACTAACATTTCTGCTTCTGTTGAAAGAAATAGCGTCAAATTGTAAGGAATTTTTAAATTGGATTTTATGTCCGTATTCCTGTTTAAATCGGTTTTTATCCCTTTACAGAGAATTAAGAATAAAATTGTAATTTTTGCAATATTGAATTGCATATTCATGTGTTTGATTGAATTGAATAATTTTTCTCTTTTAAAGATAATTTCTTGCACTCTTCCTATTAAAAAAAAAGCATTTTTTATGGATATTATCGTATAATAGATTAAATATATAAGCCAAATATATATTAAATTAATCATTTAAAATTTTAAATAAAATAGTTTTATTTTTAAAACTATTTAGCATTAAAATTAAAACATAAAAAAGATTATTTTATATTCAAATGAACTGAAAATAAGAAAAATTCTGGCAAAAAAAAAATTAGCTTCCACCTTTCAGTATTTATCCTATTTTGGAATTATTAAAGATCCGTAGATTAAAAAATATATCGTCAATGCCATCTTAAGTGAGGTGACCTTTCTACTGAATTTCATGAAAACTAAATTATTCTAAAGTTATTAGAACGACCAGAAAAGTTTTAAATGATTAAAGCTGCAGAGTTAATTGGCATCACGTGTCCATAAATTTTGTAAAATTCTATCAATTCGAAAGATATTAAAAGAATGTCTCAGAAATTCCAATACCTTTCACTTTTAAATGATAAAACTGTGAGATTATCTTTTAATGCTACAGTATAATATCCCTATTGATTTTTTTAATATAAAAAAAACCTATCAATTAGTACAAAACTTATTAATAAAACATGGCATTGACTTGCATCTGAAGGGCCTGGCGGGACCGAAGGGCCCTTCAGGTGCAAGTCTTCAGAAGCATTCATTTACATGAAGGATTCGAAGCTTGATCTATAGAACCTTGGCCTAACAACAATTTCATTACGGTATAGTTGATCTTGTGGTAAGAACTGGAATAGCTCCATCACTTATAAAGCACATAAAAGGACATATGACTGAATAGTTATTTCCCTTTCTTCCTCATTTTTGCTACTTTACCACTTCAGAAAATCGATCAGACCGTCTTAAAACATTTGAAGATGTGGGATCCTTGATTGAATCCGGATCCCATGTTGAAAGCGAAGACTTTATTAAGCAAATCTTATATCATAATACATTTTCTTAAAATTCCACTTGTTTAATTTAAATGGAATGACTTATGTAAATTATTATAAAATTATACATATTTCTATTTAATTTAAACTTTAATGGACTTACTTCAAAAAATATACAGATTATGCACGAAAGCTGAACGTATAAATAGTAGTAATTCAGCGAGATTAAAGAATATTGTTAAAAATCTAACAATATACAATATATTTTAAGAATACACAATATATATTTTTATAACATATATGCATATATTATTATAAAATTTAAAAAAATTATATTAAATTAATTTTCGCTATAAACGTTGCAAATTTGGGCTCGAGGAATGGGATCACACATATGTGACAGTAGTAGTAGTAAATGCATTTGGATACACTATGGGTGCGTTCAAATCTCAACAGTAAGTCATCAGTGATTAGTCTCTTTTGAAGTCAGAAACAACTCAATGTTAGTTTGTTTCTGGAACGACTTGTTGAGTGTGGAGGTAAGACGGTGGCTAACGTGGTGATGAAGAAGACAATAATGAATGCTATAATTTCATTACTGTCATTAGAAAGCACTAAAATGTATTTGCCAATAAACAACGACGATGATAATGATTTATTACACTCTTTAACTTTTAAAATCTTATCATCTAGTATGAACTACTTTTTCCGCGAGTTGGATAAAAGGTCTAAAAAATATAAAAAAATATTTTTTAATACAACTATTTTTAGTGTCACATTGTGGCACACTAATATTGTATAACATATGCATCGATATACATATGTTTTAACTTATGTAGGATTTTACAAAACAATTCTCCTGCTTTAAAAAAAAGTATTAAGATTAAAATATTTTTTTCTTTATAATTAATTTTAGCAACTCGTTTTAATTCATGTAATATTAGCTTATTTTATTTAATAATTTTGTCCGGCTCCTATTCTCAACCCGCGGGCCGCATGTGGCCCGGAAAGCTTTTAAGTGCGACCGGTGTAAAGTTGGCCCCAACTTTTGAATTTTAAAATTTTTTCTTTTACACTCGTTTGCACCTCGTTATCAACTTTTGCACTTTTAATATTTAGGTTCTAGACCCAACGGTTTGGCCCCAGAGCCAAAATAAATTCGATGAGACTAAGTAGTGGTAGGGAGCAAAATTTGTTGAAAACGGAACATTGGTTTTCGGTATGATCACAGTATTTTCCTCTATTATAAATATCGCATGTATCAGAAAGTAAAAACATTTTTTTTACATGCGGCCCACTGGTGACTTTACAGAAGTCCGTGTGGCCCGCGGTCAGAAAAGTTTGCCCACCACTGCCTTAGGCTAAGTCAGGCAATCTTTATTGTCATGTTACTACAAACATGATAAATATAAAAATCGGAACAATAGAATCACGTGATCGATTCATTGAACTTGATTAACAATGATGATGTCTTTCCTTAAATTTATTAATAAATTTAAGGAAAATGTCTCTTTGGCAAGTGCCAACAGGTAAAAATCTTGTTGATATTTAAAATAATTTTTTCCTACTTAATTTTAAAAAGCGTTAATTAATTCTTAAAACTTCCATTTTGTATTCAGTATTATAAAAAACACTTCAATTATTGTATATGTAGTTGATGTAATATCCCAGTCTCTTCTTATATTTCAATAAATATTAAACATATCAAGATTTCACTTTTTTTTTCGTCATATGTAAGTAATAACAGCTCCTATATAGCGAATGTTTGTGACTTTATAAAACTCAAATCCTAGCTTCTCTCACGATTATTAAATTAACCAAACAGATTGATTAAAATGCAAGCAATAACGTATAAAGAAGCAACTTATATTAAAAGTTATTATCCAATTAGCATAGATAAGACAGTAAAATTAAATCTGTCCATTATATTCTACCCTAGCTGCAATAAAAATGTTTTTTACTTGTGTATAGAAGTTTCTCTTCTCTGTTCAGTCTACGATTTAAGAGACAGTTGCACTTTATTTTATTGTATTCCTCAAATTAAAGACAGCTTAAGAATTATATCAATAATTTGAAGCCTAACTATAATTCGATACTCTTCATGCTAAACAACGATATAATGATAGATATATTCCATCAAGCTTGCCGTTGATCCCCTTGTAATGTTTTCCAAACTTTTTGTATTTGTTCCTCCCTTTTTTCATAAAAAATTGGTACGCTCTCTCATTTCTATGATAATCTAATTTTATGAATACTTTCTGCTTAAAATTTAATACTATAAAATAATATACCATATTTTGTATAAATAAAATTCTTATATATATATAAAACATTTATCATGGTGTAATAATTTTTATTACAATTAAACAAATCTTGCAAGAAAAACGAAAAGTAGAATACATGTTTAATACAACATAATATTTAATGCGACGAGTGAGCTTATTTTTCGGCACAAATTTTCTCAAATCGAGTGTCATTGTTGAAGAAATCGCTAAGAAAGTATTTGGATATACCGGGTGTTTTTCTTGAAACCGAACACTCTGATTTTTGGCATCGAGCCAATTCATTGAAGAAATCGCTAAGAAAGTATTTGGATATATATGAATATATGTATTTATAACCCTTTTGCTGATTCAAATTGTTGTCTGAGTCAAATTGTTGTCAAAAAATGGATTTAGTTTTGTCTGTCTCAAAAAGATGTTTTGTTAATTCTTACGTGCTATCTTACAATACACTAGCGCCCCACTAGGGAGGGCATCCAATTCCACCTAGACAGGTTGCGTTGGCTCATCCCACTAGAAGAAACTGCTGTAGTAGTTCGGAAATGGCCGCCGAAATATCTTTTGTAAAAACAAATTTACAACTTAATGTGAATGGTGAAATTTATTATATGCTCATAATTAATTATATCATCAAAATTTGATTAACTCGGTAGTGTACGTGTAGACAGTTAATGATGATATCAAAATTTGGAGTAAATTGGTAATATACGTGCACACTAGCGACAGTATCCATTATTTTACACTACAGAGTATCTATTATTTTATTTTTTCTTTTCGAGTAGAATTTTACAAATGTGGGCCTTGAAACTGTAATTTTTTCTACTTTATGCGGCGGGCCGCCTTTTGCCCACCCCTGACTTAAAGTGACCAGACTTAGCCGGGGCAGTCCTGGCTTGAAAAATGGCCCGTTTTTTACTTATAAGTAAATAGTTCATATTAGAAAATGAAAGAAAAAAAAAAAGATTAACTATACAACCATATTTGATAAATTCTTTTATCGCTTTCTCGGAAAAAGTTAGCATTTCTTGATAACTTTCCTGCAATTAAACGCTTAACTGCAGTGAAGTCTATAGTGAAGGTGCAACATATTTCATGATCAAATAGAAACATCGTTGAGAATATTTTATTAATGCGTTCTTTTTTAACATGCAAGTTTATTACTTTAAAAACGAAACCTATTGAATCTATAAATCACTAGAATTAAACGGTTAAAAACGAAACGTATTTAATCTTAATAAATATTAATATAAATATTATCCGAATTTTAATTTGATATTCTGAAAATTCAGCAAATGGCATAAATCGTGTAACGCAATTGGAAAACTTAAATAAGGGAAAATTTTAAACAAAATGAAAGCTCGAAGCATTTATTTGGACATCCTGTAATTTTATTTTATTTATATTTGAAAGAATAAATGAATGAAAAATTTAGCATAATGAAACTTCTAGTTATATTGTATTTCCCCGAAAATACAATAATAACATGATTTTTCAGGATGCTAGTAATATAAGCCCTATCCCAAAAATAAGCCCCTATTAAATATCGTAAGCCAGACGGACGCATTTAGTACGTCTAGTTTCCAAACCAGTACCCAAAAATAAGCCCCAGCTAAGGTCGTAAGCCAGACGGACACATTTACTACATCCAGTTTCCAAACCAGTACCAAAAAATAAGCCTCAGAGGTCGTAAGCCAGACGGACGCATTTAGTACGTCCAGTTTCCAAACCAGAACCCAAAAATAAGCCCCAGCTAAGGTCATAAGCCAGACGGACACATTTACTACATCCAGTTTCCAAACTAGTACCAAAAAATAAGCCTCAGCTAAGGTCGTAAGCCAGACGGACGCAAGTACGTCCAGTTTCCAAACCAGAACCCAAAAATAAGCCCCAGCTAAGGTCGTAAGCCAGACTGACGCATTTAGTACGTCCGTTTAGTTCGTCCTGTGTTGCAACATACGATGAACATATTGAATTATAAAATAATAATAATATATTATTAAATATAATTAAATAAACAATGATTACATTGAAAATAGAATGGAGAGAACTCAATGTGAAAATTTTGTGAAGCCTAGCCTGCAAGAGGTTGTAACTTGGGTGAAGCATTCATGGCATAAATTCAGTAACAGCTATGTTGCAGTGGCGGAACTTAAAATTTTGGCTCCCGCAAAATATTATTCGGGCCCCTACTAGAAAAAGAAACGAAATTTTTATCTAGATATTTTTATTAAAAAATAACAAAATTGTATCATTTAAATGGCCAAATGAATACGCACACGTGATGCATTTGGGTTAGAGAAGACCTTCAGGTAATCCATAAACAACCCGCGCATATTGCAAAAGTGACTATAATGTTTGTTTCACTGCAAGCTTCATCATTGAACCCTATTTTTTGAGGAAGTTACTCCAATTGGAGTCAGTACATACTCCATCTCGGGACAATGGTATGGTGACATATTGACGAGATTTGTGATCCAATACCTTCAGCAACGCGGCTGTCTTCGGGACACTATATTCATGCAAGATGGCGCACCAAGTCACATCGATCGTTCTGTTCGACATGTGCTATGGCAAACGTTTAGCAGACGAATGGGTGATCAGCCGTTCGTCTGCTAAATTTTTATTTTAAGCCGGTTATTTCCGAACAGCTTGGACTCTCGTTCACCAGATCTCACCCCATTCTCGAAAGACTAGATCTATGGTGAAAGATATGCATCTATGTCAGACCTCAATATAGCATTTCTCGCTATGTAGCGATTAATGCGGACTTACTGCATTCAGCAGTGGAAAATATGGTTCTGCGAATGGAAAACATTGTTGTCAACCATGGAAGGCATATTAAACATTTGTAATGTTGCTCCCACGATTTGTATAGCTCTAGCGCCATCTATAGGCGATCTTTTATATTAACGTTTTTTACATAAACGACAAGAGCATAATCTGTAGTCTACTGTTGAAATTTCTTTCTGTTTGAAGCAGTTATCGATATATATCGATGGGAGCAATAGAAATCACTCCAGTGCCCTGAGTTGAGGAATTTAATTTTAAGAACTTTGTATATTTGAGTTGCTGTGAATTTTTCTCTCTCAATAATAGCTTCATATTTATCAAAAAATATCCATAACAGTTTTAGAATAAATTTAAACCATGTGCAAGCTTAAATCATATTGATACGATTTAAGTCTACACACATGGTAGTATGAAATAGGTACATAGGTTAATTTGAAATCAAGTTTACGATGCTAGAATATATGGCACCGACAGTTGGTATAAAAATTGAGAAATAAATTTGAAAATAAACAGTTTCATATAGAAATTTGTTTCACTGATTCTCGCAAATAGTAATTGTATTATTATCCTTAAGAATCATGCAAAAATTTTAATGAAAAGTAACTCGAAAACTTATTTTTTTATGGAATGACCGCACATGTCCTGGATTGTTTACGATTGCATGGCTGACTGTTGTTTACACTTACTAGCGCTAGAAATGCTTGTAAGTGTCTTAGCTTAGAAAAAAAACAGTTCAAGTACGATTTAGAACGAATTAGGCTAGTTTCCTTTAATTTCCAATGTACTGATTATCAGCCCCGTAACTGGGGCTTCGCCACGGGCGCAGCTTGATTAGGGGAGCAAATTTTCAATTGATTTCCGTTATTTGCGGGCAATGACTTTTTTCGATAAACGTTCGCAGACGTAGCGTTATGTTTTTCTTTAATTTTATTTCTTAGAAGAGGTAATTCGTGGATAAGAGCGGCGAAGTTGTACCCCAAACAAACGCGCCAGGTCAAGAAGAGCGGCTATTTTTATTGATAAAGTAAGTTTATAATGGCTCATTGGCGTCTTCAGTGAAAATTCATGGAAAGACCTAAAGAAAAGTAATAAAAGGGGGTTTGTACAAATCTATTTGCTCATTCATAAGAATTTTACTTTCATTCATTGCTTTCTGAATTTTAGACAATTATAAACTAAATTTTAATCCGTTTTACAAATATATAAGGCGTTTAATTTTTAAATTGTCTATGCTTATAATGTGGTTGTATGCTTACAACAGATTTAAAATCAATTCATTTTGATGGAGATAATTCAGCACTATTATCTTTAAATGGAAAAAAAGGGGGGACGCAAATTTGATCCTTGCCATAGGCGCTGCGTAATAATTATACAAAGTTGTATTAATAGAATACAATTTAAAAACGCCTTAAGCCTTAATATTTCAAGTAACTAACAAGATCCTTCGAAAATGTATACAGATTTTCAGATATTTCTTTAAAATTTTTTTTAATCCTCTGGTGATAATCAATATAAGAACTTATATAAATTTTTTGAAGCTAATCTTCGCAAACAATTTTTATAACTGGAAAATGATTTGTTTACTTAACATTCAACAGAAATATATACAATTTATTCGAATTTTTATATTGTATGTGCATTTTCACATCAGTTTTTTAAATTTCTTATCGTTTCTTTGAATAATTTTGTACAAAACTGTGAAAAAAATTACAGAAGAATCTAAAGAGAATCTAAAGCAAGAGAAGGTAGAATAAAACCGGGTATCCCTGTATCCCGTGATAACTGATGCAATTTACCAGCAAACTCACAAACTACTACTAAACCACGATTATGCCAGAAGGAAGTGAACTGCAGATGACAGTGAACATTAGTTGTTTTGCTAAAATGTTTAAAATTTTTGTGCTGAAGTATTTCGATTTTGTGATTAACCTATATCGCATCCTGTAGTGCCGTATATAAAAAGAAAAATTATCAATAAATATAATTCTGCATTCATTAACATTTAAGTAATTTAACACATTAATCAATATTTTACCACATCATTAAATGTGGTAATCACATCATTGAATGTAGATATAATATTTTTATTAAAACATGTCGTGGTGGGGCAAAACCGGATATGGAGATATGATATCCATACCTCAGTGTCCGGTATACTGGAAAAAATAAGGCTTCTAAATTAAACCTTTTTAAAACCGCAGAAGTTAATGACACAAAAGGGAATAGCATAAAAGCAAAGGGGGAAAAGGAGAAAATGAAATAAAGATTAACAAAAGTGAAAAAAAAAATATTGAAAATACAGAATTATTGTAAGGAAGCCTGCATATATTTTGATAAACTATATGCACATTCCAAATCAAAGAAAGAATACGTCCAGTGTTATACTATACATATCAAGGGTGGACCCATGTGGCTTGTTCAATATACAGAGGGAGAGAAAAATACACATTAACATGTGACTTTTGTTGTTAAAATAAGAAACAGTGATTTTTAAATTTTGTAAATAAAAATTTTGAAAATGTGGATTGTTACATGTATTCAAATGGTACCCAGTTTTACCCCGTCAATGAGGCAAAACCGGGTATTTGCACTTTTATAAAAACTCCCTAAGGAATAAACACACTTTTGGCTCATAGTTCCTGATGGATTAAGAACTAGTGAAGCCTAATAACATATTTTTTTAAATTTTTCTGTTCGAATTAAAAAATATTGTGACTTCAAAGTTAAGGTACCCAATTTACCTTCATCTCCACATAATGAAAACATTATAGAATGTTTCATTTTGTGTGCGAGTGGATTTATTCCACGAAAATCAATTATTTGGTTAATTGAACTGTATTATTTCAGCCGATTTCCGGATATATTACTATTATAAGATGTGACGTGATCTTGCTAAAGATATCAATCTTTTCTAAATTCGTGTTAGTGTGCACTTCAGAGATGAATTTTTAAATGTTGATGACAAGATTCATCTTACAAGAAAAGTTTGGTGAATGGGTCCGTCGTATATGAAAAATTTATGATGCAAACGTTAATGTCTACCGCAACAAAGTTACTCTTCATATTTTCAATCTTTCTAAAAAAAAACAGATTATTTTCTTTAACAAAGTATACAGTGATTTATTTGAAAGAATGAAATTTTGCATAAATTTATGGACTTTGATATGAATTTATTTAAAAGACTTTTTATAAGCTATCAAGTGGTAGCTTATCATCTATTAGTTTATAAGTTAGTTGCAATATATTCATTAATTTTATATTGTTTATTTGACTTTTCTATTGATCTAGTTGCTAATTTAAACCTGTAAACATTAAATCCTGTTTATTTTACTCGAGTACTCCATCTATTTCAATAGGCTAATGATCTAAATCTGTTCATTTATAAAATGAAAAGTGTCAAAGATCACTTTTGAGAAGTACCTTCAGTAATTTTTTTTTTTTTTTTGCAAAACTAAGTATTGTGATTAAAAAGTAAATATAATTTAAATGTCTATAATAAAATTTGCAAATATTACTTTATTAAATTTAATAATTGTAATTTTGTTTACTTTGTCCAAATAAAATCTTCCGTGTACTCAATATTTTACAATTTTTAAAGTCACACTCGATTTTTTTTCGATCAAACTTACTGTAGAAATTGATTGGAATGAATAAAAATGTGCATTTTTACTTTTACCTATTTCAAATGGGAAACAATGACCATCAGGACTACATTTTTGAAATTACAATCCAATAGTTTTCTGATTCTGATCATTGAACAATAAATTTCATGTGTTCAACAAATGCAGACTTGTACAAAAATTCTCTTAGCTGGAATAACTGGATCTAAGACAGAAACCAGCAAAATATTTTAATATTAAACTGTCGGGTGTTCTTAGTTAGAAAGATTTTATTACTAATTCGGCTATGATACCAGCCATAGGAGCCAATAGAGACTCCTCTTGTTTGCCTGTAATAACATCCCTTAAAAGTGAAG
>AYEL01088042.1:0-48380 GCA_000484575.1 Olivierus martensii
TAATAATAATAATTTTAAATAATTTGAATTGCATATATAATTTTAGATATTAGTCGAATTTTAAAAACTTTTTCTAGATAAGTCAAACTGAGAGAATTTTTATAATAGAAAACTTTATAAAAACATAATATTGACTTGTTAATGTTTTCTAGCCTACAAATTTTATTAGCATAGAAATTCTCTTATTTTGATCTATTTAAGAAAAAATTTTAAATTTAGTCTAAAATCTAAAATTATTTAAAAATTACTATTTATTGAATTTTTACTTTCTTAAAATCAATTTATATCGGATGGACTTCCACGAAAGATATGATTAACATAGTTTATAGATAATTTTTATAATTTAGGTAACAATATATTAAAATTGTCAGAGGAAAAAATATCTGAAATTATTTCATAATTAACATCAGAATGAAATTAAAACATGATGGCTTTAAGCTGAAAATACTAAATATTTTCATGTTTTAAAAAGAGATTGATACTAACTTATTTCTTATTGTATATTTCAGAAGAGAAAACAATTTTTTTTTAATTTCAGTTTAGGAATTTCAGGATAGACTAAATAATTAATTTTCTCTCAATTTAATAATTGAAACTTTCTGTTATAGGTAGAAGATCGTGTCCAGGAGAGAATATCGCAAATATGGAAATGTTTCTTTACATTGTGACATTTCTCCAAAAATATAGCATTCATCCTCCCGATGGTGTAAATCTGGATACAGAAGGAATTTCATTACTAACTTATGTTTCCAAACCTTTTAAAATTGTGTTTCGCCCCAGACATTAAATGTTTTACAATAGCTCAACACATTGACTCTTAGTGCGCTTATGGGTGATAAGAGATATTATCTTGAAAAAACAGTGGTACACAACCAAATACGTAGAGCAGAATCATCTTAGATTAGAATTAAATTTTAGTCAATATTTTGTTTTTAAAGTAAAATTAATGAAACTGAACTATTATTAAGTTGTAGTTTCGAATATGCCTCGCTCCAAAAAACTAAATATTTCACTACTAAATGGCAAAGCAAGAATAAAAATATATTCTTTCGATTTTCCTTCAACGGCAAAATTCATTAAGTCTATACATTGCTAATGTAACAATTATTTTATTAGAGTTAACGATTCATAATCACCACCATACAATTAAAAATGTGGTCGGCAGTTCTTTTCTGTTAAAGATTCATACAAAAGTATCACAAAAATTCGATAAGAAAAAATATTAAGATATTTTCATTAGCGATTGTATTTTCTCGAACTTTTTGTTTTCTCGAGATTCGAGAATTCTCGAATTAGCAATTTATTTATTTCTCGAGATTCGAGATGCCCTTTCGAAATTTTTCGAGAATCTCAAGATTTCAATTAAAAAATTTAGTTAAAAATACCTATTTTTAATAAGGATAAAAACAAAATGAGGCAGAAAAAATCCTGGAAAATGAAAACAATATTGGGTTGCTTTATATTTGTTTTTTATTTAATATTTTAATTATATTAAAAAAATAGATCACATTTCAATAATATTGAAAAATCTCATTCTTTTACAATTAGTGAGTATTTATTAAAATAATTTATTCAATACATACAGTCTATTCGTTTATCTGCTAAACGACTTCTGGTTTGGATATAAAAATTTCAGAAGTGGAATTTTTATGCCCAAACTTATGTGGATCTATATGAGTTTTTAGCCTATACCACTGTTTATTTTTTACACGTCACTATATTTGACTATCTATAGATATTAGACCCATGGTTCCCAACATGGGGCGCACGTCCCACAAGGGGGCAATTTGATTTTTAAGGGGGCAATTCGAGAATGAGTTATTAACAGTGAATTTTTTGCATTTCTTATTATTCTAGGGGCTTCATATATAGTATATAAATACATATTATGACATGTACATTTTTAAAATTAAAATCAGAATGTACATGGCGGTTTTGAAACTTTATTTGCTGTTTTTCTTATCACTTCATATTATTATTATTTTTTAAACAATTTCTTAGTGATTTCTTCCTCAGTACTTCAACTGTCTTTTCGTTCTTTTATTTTTCTCTTTCATGGATGCGATGTTTTTTGGAAGCTAGCTTAGACCAAGTTAATGGCCTTTTAGGCTTCCTCCATGTGAATAAAAGTTCACTGTTTGAATAATAAAAATTATGTGACAAGGACATCAGGATTTTAGAGATTCTTAGGTCGGGAATTGCCAAAAAACGGTTGAGAACCACTGTTCTAGACTAACAAATAAGTAACAATTATGTCTAATAACATCTATGATAAATAGAAAATACAATGTAGTTTGATCTGATATAGTGTTTCAGAGGATATGAGTGAATAGCTAGCCCACAATCATTCCCAAAAGCTCCCATCTTCACTCAATGGTCACGATTACAGAGCTCTCTTAGAAAAGATTTAGGACCCTTCTATTTTGGCTAAGTAATTTTCTAAAAGAGCTCTAATTCTAGGGGCTTCATATATAGTATATAAATACATATTATGACATGTACATTTTTAAAATTAAAATCAGAATGTACATGGCGGTTTTGAAACTTTATTTGCTGTTTTTCTTATCACTTCATATTATTATTATTTTTTAAACAATTTCTTAGTGATTTCTTCCTCAGTACTTCAACTGTCTTTTCGTTCTTTTATTTTTCTCTTTCATGGATGCGATGTTTTTTGGAAGCTAGCTTAGACCAAGTTAATGGCCTTTTAGGCTTCCTCCATGTGAATAAAAGTTCACTGTTTGAATAATAAAAATTATGTGACAAGGACATCAGGATTTTAGAGATTCTTAGGTCGGGAATTGCCAAAAAACGGTTGAGAACCACTGTTCTAGACTAACAAATAAGTAACAATTATGTCTAATAACATCTATGATAAATAGAAAATACAATGTAGTTTGATCTGATATAGTGTTTCAGAGGATATGAGTGAATAGCTAGCCCACAATCATTCCCAAAAGCTCCCATCTTCACTCAATGGTCACGATTACAGAGCTCTCTTAGAAAAGATTTAGGACCCTTCTATTTTGGCTAAGTAATTTTCTAAAAGAGCTCTGTAATCGTGACCATTGATGGGAGCTTTTGGGAATGATTGTGGGCTAGCTATTCACTCATATCCTCTGAAACACTATATCAGATCAAACTACATTGTATTTTCTATTTATTATAGACGTTATTAGACATAATTGTTACTCTGGTGAACCACTGAATGAGTAAAAACCAGATATTTGTTTTGGCTTTAATTATATAAACGTCATCACAAATCTGCCTATGGTATAATATGACAGGTTTACAATAATAGAAATGCTTAAAATTGCAATTAAAATGAATTAGTTTTGTACAGTTTTTTGATTTATGTATTATTTTAGTCTTACATGCTTATTTTAAGTATTATTTTGTAATTAAATTCAGATAATTTTCCTTTTGAATTATAAAGTTAGTAGATTTGACGCTGATAAACCATATAATTTATTCGCTTAGTTTATTGACTCGAAGATGTTGCAGTGCCAAAAATAATTAATATATCGCTGTGAAATTTTTAGGATACGAATTCGCGGAATTTTTTTAATTCTCGAGATTTATAAGAATTTTTCTCGAGAATCGGGAATTTTGAAATAATAGTAATTAAAAATTCTCGAGTATTGGGAATGAAATTTTCTTATAAATCTCGAGATTTCTCAAGACGAGAATCTCGAGCATAATCACTAATTTTCATATTTTAATCAAATTGATATTGTTTGCTATTGAGGGAAAATCCAAAGGAGATATTTTTATACTTACTATATTTTGTTATTTTGAAATTAATAGTTTAGTATTTTGGAATGAGGCATATTTAGAATCACAAACCAATTATTATTTGGCAATAATATATAATTTATATGAAATGAAATTAAAATGTATCAACAATCTGTATATGAATGCGAGCTATAAGCTCTATATTAAACTTTTCTAACTTATTATTTGAGCCTCTCAAAAGTCAGAGTGGTTAATTACATTATTTTTTTTTTTTCGTAAATGTTCTCAATTTTAGAACCGAAGCATATGTTTGCACTAATCATGTGCAAACATATTAAAATTTAAAAGTTTGCAAAAAATGGAGTTAATCAGTTGGCTTCTGAGAAGTTCATTTATAGTGAAAAGACAAGACAAATATTTCGTGTTTAAAGAAATTCCAAATAAATCTTTCATTATGTAATTAAAACTTACATCATTTCTGCAATAAGTTTAAAATTTTCAGTTTGTTAAAATTTACTAAATTTACAGTACTTAATTTGTAACTTAATTAATTTATAATTTAACTGTACTTTGCTTACTTTGGGTAATTTAAATTGACAATTTACACTACCATTCAGATCAGCTAGAGCAGGGGTGTCAAACTGGTGGCCCTCGATATGATATTTTGTGGCCCTCAACCCTCTTAATTAAAATGAAAATGAGAACAATATGTTATGAGATAATAGGAAGTAACTGTATCTTCTTATCTATGCCATATACTATGATGCACTAATTTGATTTTAAATGAAAAGTAATTGCACGTATTACTTTGTTTTGATTGACCTTGTCGGATGAATACGTACAGATGAAATTATTAGTTTGTGCCAGATGAAAAATCAATAATTTCATCTGTACGTATTCATCCGACAAGGTCAATCAAAACAAAGTAATACGTGCATTTAAAATTAGGAAATTTTGTGATTTTCAGACGTACTATAAATTGCGTAGAATGTGTCACTATGGCTTCTAAAGAAACAGGTCCTGGCAGAGTTAGGGTAAAATTTGATAATGGATTAAGGATATTTGAAGATTACAATTATTTATATGTAGAAAATCCTGTGATCACTCAAGTTGAGTCTGGATCTAGTAGTCAAAGAGGAGTGCCAAGAGGAATACCTAGGTAATATCATTAAATTAAATGAAACCAATTAAATTAAAATTACATGTATTATTTAATTTTGCAATCATATAAATATTCATGAAAACTTATATTAGCTAGTAGGTTGTAATAAATATCCATGCTTCAAACTTAATTATATATCTCCTAGTTTTCTACAGAATATTAGGGATGCACAGTGATATCTAAAAATGATTTTAAATGAGGATAATATTATATTCAGGCAAAGGTCTGTATTTCATTTTTAAGTAAAATAAAATTCTAATATTTTAAATATTAAATATTAGAATTTCTGTTTTTTAGAGAGTGCAAACAGTTATACTGGTGTATTACCATACTTAAAATGTAAAAAAAATAAAAAATAAAACAACCAAAAAAAATGCAGAAATGTACATTTAATCATCATTTAATGTAGAAAAAATTGTAGCACTTTCAGCCTAAAAGAATCTTCTTCAGCAGAAATACAATTTATAACTGCCTATTTGGAACAGAAGATATTCCTATTGGGCAGTTATAAATTTATTTCTGCTGAGGAACACTTTTTTTAAACTGAAAGTGCTACAATTTTTTCCATATTAAGTAATGATTAAATGTAAATGTCTACCTATTTTGGCTGCTTTATTTATTTTTGTCAGAATAGATGATATAGAATCAACATAATACAATATATCCCACCCTTAATATTTCATCATCTACTTAACAGTAAAAGCTTGCTAAGGTCTTATTTTAAAGCTTATCACTTGTGCTATCTAACAATGGGATCTAATTAAATCAAAAATCCATTTAAGTTTGCTAAGAAATATAAAATGCATATTTTTCTCAGTTATTTCAAATGATACCCTTGCATTTTTTGTGCATCAATAAAAACTTCATCTAGTTCTGGTTCTAACAATACCTGAATCAATTTCCTCTGATGCATAAAACTTGATATACAGGTAGGCCTTGATTAGTGTGAATAATTGGTTCCACGAATTTCTCGCACTAATCGAATTCACACTATTCGAAGTATTAACTCTATGTAAAATATGGTAATTGGTTCTTGCTTTGTGAGATTCCGGCCATTAGCTAACTTTCACGATGAATAACCACAATAAACTTAACACTAATTGTTTAAGAAATATTTATTTTCATATTTTACATCATTGTTCATCATCTAAATTAATAACTTACCAGGAATTGCGTCTCATACCATCATCAAACCAACTGCCAAATCAAAACCAAAATAGCGAATCGAAAGCGAAAGTTAAGCGCCGCTTTTCTGTCACTCAATCACATCCATTTTTGCTCTAGCATGATCACTAATCTCTTCTTTTTTTCGTTTCCTGTTTTATCATCAGAAGTGTTCTTCCTTTTATCCATTTCGATACAGTACTTTTTAAAAAAGAAAATTCTGTACTATACTGTAGCAAAGCTAAATAATACTATATTGTAGTCGATAGCAAAGCTAAATAATAGTACAATAATGTAATAATAGTACAGTTAACGGCAAAAAGCCCATCTTTCTGATGTTTCACCCCTTCAAAGCCGTGTGACTGTTCTTGGACTGCTCCTTGTCCAGTTTTACTAACCGAAAATTAACGGTAATTTGTTAATTGACATCATAAAAGGAGCTTTGTTAGTAAGACTGGTCTATGCTTACAACTCGCACTAATCAAATATTTGTTCGCACTAACTGAAAAACTGTGTCAATTTTATAAGTCGCACTAATCGAAATCACATTATTCGAACTCGCACTAATCGAGGCTTACCTGTATTCCAAATTGAAGTTTAAGAAGAAATTTTATACTTTTCTGATTACACCAACATCTCTGAGTAAAAATTTAAAAATTGGATTTGAAACAAATACATATTCTGAATCTTTATTAAAAATTATTTACATTAAGTTTGTGGAATTAAATTTAAACTCTATCTCAAGTTCATATCTGCTGAACACAGCTGTTTCATTACAATCATGTGATGTGATGTCTCTATCTATGTTTCAGAAACTCTTCAAATTACATTAGTTGTACAATCTTATGACACATAATTTTTATTGAGTTGTTTCATTAGAAAATGCTTACATTTTTAATTTTTTAATGCTATTTCTCAATTGTTAACATGTTTCCAAAAAATTCAGATTTATCTTATTTTTCCAAATCTATTTTCAAACCATTTCCTTTATAATGGAAATGGTTTGAAAATACCATTAAATGATCTTATAAAATCATTTAAAAGACTTAATTACAGAAAAAATATTGTGTAAATGAATTGGATTTTTAGTTTTAATTTATATAATAGATTTAAAATTTCTTCATAATTAATATAAATAAAGAAAACAACAAGAATGATATTATTATTATTATTAATATTAATATTAATATTATTATTAATATTCATATTAATATTAATAGAATTATTAGCCAGAAATCAAGCCTTGTATAGACAGTAACATCACATCATATAATCGTAAATGTGTGTTCAGCAGATATGAACTTTGAGATAGGGGTTCTTCATGAAAAATGAACTAAATTTATTTCTGCAAACTGTTAACCCGTTCAATGCCAGGCCTTACTCACTTGACTGATACAAGAATGCCAACCATATATTGATATATGCTAAGCCTAATGGACGTTTTAATAAATTTAAATGCTTATACTTATTTTAGTTTTTATGCAATATTATTAATTTTTATTATTAATATCATTCAATATGAATATTTTTATTGGATATAAATTAATTTTCCTTATTTTATTTATTTATACCAATGCTAATAGAAATATGTTACCTGTAAAAAAACTTTATCAAAGAAATTTTAATTTAATCATTTTTTTCTTTATACATAATAAAAAATAATATATTTTTATGTGTATATTTAGTAAAAAGTTCATTTTCACAGACCCTATTGATTAAATAATAAATATAAAAAAATTAAATGTATCAGAAAAAAATTTTTTGGTTAAAATTAGAAAATATATAGTTTTAAAAACAAGAGACAGCAATCAGATTACAATAAACTATAAACAATGAAAAAATATCGTAAAAAGAAAAATGCTCCCAACTACAACAACAGAACTTTAGTTCGAAGTGGCAAGGTAAGCTACCTAAACCGTGTTGAACGTTAGTTTGAAGTGCCAGTATACAGGTTAAGGTAAATAATTTTTAATAAAGATTCAGAATTTGTATTTGTTCCAAATCCAATTTTTTTTTAAACTTTAATTCAGAATATTTGAAGTTCTATACCTTGTAGAAAATTGGTTAGGTATTATTAGGACTGGAACTAGATAAAGTTTTTAATAATACACAAAAAATACTAGGGTATCATTTGAAATAAGTGAGAAAATATACATTTTATATTTTTTTTTTAGCAAATTTAGATGGATTTTTGATTCAATTAAATCTCATTGTTAAATAGCACAAGTGGTAAGTTTTAAAATAAGATCTCAATGAATTTTTTTTGTTGAATAGGAACTGTGATATTAAGGGTGGGACATTCATTCTGGGACAGACTGTGTATGACTAATTTATAATGTAATTTCACCAATATTTAGGAAATTTACTTTGAGGACCTTGTATATACAGTATTTGATATAATAATATACATTGATATACAAATGTTCCATAATTTCTATCCCAGTTCTTTTCTCAGAAAATATAAGGGAAGTCATAATTTTAACTCTTAGAAAAAGTTTAAATTATGACTTTTCTTAATATTTGAGGAAGCTTAGCATAATAATATCAAATTTTAAAATATGCATATCATGTATCATGAAAATTCCATCATTTTCCTATGTCTGTACAGCAATAACATGCTAAACATACTATAGATTTACACTACAAAACTCTTTTGATTGATCATTTTGAGTGTTTTTATATTTGAAATTTTTAAATACCATTTATTATTTTTTTCAACAAAATATTACAAAAATATTGTATTCTCTCTTTGATAATGCACAACTTATAAAGTACAGAAAAAAATTAATAAAACATTTATTTACTAATAAAAATACAATATAAAATATGGCAAATTTTTTATATTTGGATAAAAATCATTTGTTGAAGTATAATAAATTTATGAATATTTAAATGCATTATTACAGATAATGCATTTTAAATATTTGTAAATTTATTATTATTCTTGTGATGTGTGAATTTTAAAAAAATCTGTAGTCACATAATAGACTAAAATTTCTTGCATACTAGATCCAGCCCATTGATATAGCTTAATTATTTTTAAATATAATAAAATATATTCAAATATAGTAATTTTCCGAAATTAAATCTATGTTATAAAATCTTTATTATAGTTTCAAATATTCACATTTATTTAGAAACAACTTGAATATTTTCACAATTATATCTGTTAGGCAGTGTTCACTTTTACCACAGTTCTATACTGGAATTCATATATTATTCCATTGCATATGTGTACTGATCCATCGCAACAACATCATCACTAATACTATTATATTTTAAAGCACTGACAAGCAGCAGAGTAATTTACTTCAAACTTTTACTTATTTAAAAATTGTAAGTAGTTATGGTTATTTGAATTTATAAAATTTTAATGAAGCCTTTTGTTTTTGTACAGAAAATGTGTCTTTTAACGCTTAATAGAAAATTAAAGATTGATAGCGAGGAATTAAATAAAAACATATGTATAATTAAAAGCAATTATGTAGTAATTATATATTTTTGCAATATGTTCATTTGGTTACACAATGTTTTTAATTATCCTATTTATATTTCTGAATGCTTACTCCAAAATGTAATTTAAAAAAATTTGAATGTGATGTGACCCGCTGCAATCTACAAGTTCATTAAATGGCCCTTGAATTAAAATGAGTTTGACACGCCTGAGCTAGAGAATCCAATAATACATTAAAAAGCAAGTCTAAATGACTTTTAGTAGAATATGTTTGAATTAAGCAATAATTTTAATAATTATTTATGAATTTGAAGTAAATTGCCATCACTTTGTTATCTTAATAATTAATCAAATTTATGCTATGATGATACCTTTTATCATTTAATATCTTAACTTGTTGACTCTATAAATATATTTCTCCCCATGTTAATTTTCAATTAGTGGTGAACAATATGAATTTTTAATTATAGCAAATTTTACTATAATTAAATTTATATAAAATTTGCTATAATTAAAAATTCATATTATGGATACCGGTAGTTTATATTTGTTTCCCCTCTAAGTAATTTGTATTAATTATTTTTAAATCATTGATTCTCATTTCTTAATATGGACATTGGGCCAGTAGGTCGTGCCATCTTTTTAAGGAGTTAAAAAAAAGACCGAACTGAGGAATTTCATTTATTTCTGTGGCGAACCAAAAAGTAAATGAAATTCAGGAGAAGTAGGTAAAAAAGATTGAGAAACACTATTCTAAATAAGTTTTATTGCAATTAATAATTTTAATTATCCAGATAATTTAACTAAGCAATTGTTTCTTCGATAAAATTTATTTTTTTATGTACTATATATGTAATTTTATTAATTACTGTTATATATATATATATATATACTATGGAAATAAAATTTAAAAATGAATGGAAAATATCATTAAATGGATTTTTAAAATTTATCGATAAAACAAATATTAATCAATTGAATACTGTATTTTTATTAAAATAATTAAAACATATGATAATCGCTTTCTCCTCTTGCGTATTATAAAAAATTTTAAAAATTTTGTAGATAAAGATAAAATAAGAAATATTAATTATGTATAATAATTTTATTACAAAATAATAAGTTATTGAAATTATTTTAATATTTTTATCTAGAATTAAAAAAACTTTATCGGAAAGAATATGAATTAAAATAATCACTAATAAAAAATGGGAGGGCAAGAGATTTGTTTCGTTAAGCTGCCATATCGCACGAGGATATATTTATTACATCTGGCAGCAGCCACTTATAGAGTCCATCACAAAATGGCCAACACCCATGATAAGATCAACTGGATGGTTAAAGGATGGAGTTCAACGGGTCGGACCCTGACCCTTCCTGAAAAATTGGAGGTGTGGGACCCGGATTCTCCAGGGTGGTAGCCACAGCTTTACCACGCGGCCATCCGGCAGAGGGGAGTACAAGAGAGTTTTAATGCTTTATATAAGTATTATTCTTCGAAATTTTTAGATGATATGCCTTAAAAAGTTTTAAATTTATGGAAATTTGTCTGTACCTAATCGGACCTTATACAAGGTGCGACTAGGTACATTTATCCCCCCAGGAAAAATTCCAGAGGAAAGTTTTCCTTTCTATCAGTACTGATAAGTACAAATGAAATTCTTTAGATATATGTTCTTATTAATCATACAAAACAATTTAAATTCTTTTTAAATAAATTTTGTTTTCCCAGCATTATTTAGGCCTATCTAATTATTTAAAAACGGTACATATTTGAGGGATAGCAGCTCAAACCGAACTGCACTTTTGTCTAGTTACAAAGGATCATAGAAAATTACGATTTCGTGGAATATATGAAGAATTAAAAAACAAAACATTTTTTGAGAGTTTTAGATCTGATTATAATATCAGTTTGAAATATTAAAGAAATATTCGCTAGTAGAATTAAATTTACATAGATATAATGTTTTTCATTAAATTTATACTATTCTTCTCAAGGCTTGCTCTAGGAATTTTGCTGCACTGTGCAATAGCGTACCTTGCCGCCCCACCCATCATCAAATTAACACTTAACATTTTGAAATTCATTATATTAAGTAAGATTCAACATGTCTGACCATTAATTTTAATTAGTATCATTAATCACAATTCATAAATTAATGAAGGCTAAACAACATGAAATAACAGAAATTGAGAAAGGATTACGCAATTGTATTAAAGCAGTTGAAGTAAGATTTATTAAACAGTATAATTTTAAAATCATTTTTAATAATAGAGATTATAAAAATAAATATTTTTAGGAAGAAATACAGAAAACTCATCAAATGATAGAAAATGTAGCATCTGATGAATCAAATTTGGAAGCTAAAATAGAAAAGAAAAAAGTAGAATTGGAAAGAAATCAAAAGAGATTTCAGACATTAAAATCAGTTAGGTAAGTACACAAGTTATTATAAAATTCACAAGTATTTAAGATAATAACTATAAATTACATGTGTAAAAATATAAACTTGTTTAAAAATATTAAAATTCTATATGTTGACTATACAAACAAATCAATTTTTTCAAGTTTTGTAGAAATTTCATATTAGTTGTAATTCGAAAAATTTATTTATCAAGAATTGATTAAAAATGTTTATAATCTTCTATATAAAATAACCATTTATATATATAACTTGTAAAATATTATTGTTAGTGTTTGCAGATTTTTTGATTTGAAAACTAAATTATTTAAAATTATGATATAGAATATTGTTTATCATTAATATGGGAATGTCCTTACTTTGGCTTTTTCATTTGTACCTCTAAGGCAGTGGTTCTCAACCTTTTTTTTGTTGAGGAACACTTTTTAATATTTAAATTTGTGACACACCTAAATATTTTAAATAATAATTTAGACTTAACAACGAATTTTTATTAACAGATTATTGTATTTATTCTTATTTATTACATTCAGATTACAGATACTTGTACACGGGATCATTACATAGCGGCCCTTATTAAGTTATAGCTCCACCTTTGGATTTTGTCATTTTAGAGAAACTATAATTTTAATTTAATTTTTATTCCTTAATTTTTATGCTTACTACTATATATTTGTCAATTTTGTCTGTTTTTTTGAAAATATTAGTTGTCCCGGGCCTCGCATTTTCTCTGAAAACCCCTGCACATATGTAATGCTCATCGCATGTAGAACGAAGAACTATTAGAATCTAATAGTTCTTCGTTCTACATGCGATGAGCATTACATATGTGCAGTGGTTCTCAACCTTTTTTTTGTTGAGGAACACTTTTTAATATTTTAAAATTTGGCGGGGTGTTGGACTGAAAAAGGGATATCCAGCCAACCATTGTTTCACTATACATATATATGATTCATACAATTACATACATACAATTCATTCTTAATTTTTTGCAGCACACCTTCAAAGGTTTGGCAGCACACTAGTGTGCCGTGGCACAGTGGCACACCTTCAAAGGTTTCGCAGCACACTAGTATGCTGCGGCACAGTGGTTGAGAATCACTGCTCTAAGGCTTTATGGAGCCCAATTTTTAGTTTAATTCTACAACATTAAATATCATATTATTTTAAAAGATTTTTCATACTGATTTCAAAAGTTTGTTTTAAACAAGTGCAATAATTCTATATGGATATACCATTGATATTTTTATAAATGCTGTCATTGAAAGTTATTGCTTATTGAAAACTTCAATGACTGACATCAATATCATATTAAAATTTTCATTTTTAGTTAATTTAAAATAAGATAGTTGACTTAAATTGGAATTCTTTCTAGTAACAATATTGTAAATCTATATTGCAGTGATTCTCAACCACTGTGCCGCAGCACACTAGTGTGCTGCCAAACCTTTGACAATATGCTGCGAATAAATTAATGAATTGTATGTATGCAATTGTATGAATCATATATGTTAATAGTGAAATGTGGTTGGCTGGATATCTTTTTTGCAGTCAAACCACTGTAATGATTCCTATAAAGAGAGTATCATTAGAGAAATCTAACCCTCAAATTTCTGCGACAGCCAAAATTTATTGTTGTTATTTATAATTTAAAAATTAAGGAATAAAAATTAAATTAAAATTATAGTTTCTCTAAAAAGACAAAATCTGCAGGTGGTGCTATAACTTGATAAGGGCTGCCATTTAATGATCCTGTGTACGAATATATCTGTAATCTGAATGTACGAGGGTAATTCAATAAGTAAGTTACAAATCGAAGTTGCGACCTTCATTTTTTAATTAAGTGTGGGAAACTGTCACCGCTAGATAGCAGCACTATCTAGTTTTATTGTGACGCACAATGATCGTTCTGCGCATGACTGTACAAGATGGCGGCACCCCTGAGTACATGTACCACGATAGAACAGCGTGCCGTTGTGTTTTTTTTGTGGGCAAAACATATGGAAGCAAAGGATATCCACAAGGAAATGCTGCCTGTGTATGGTGAACATTGCCTGTCACGTCAGGCAATCCATAATTGGGTGCAGAAGTTCTCGGAAGGGCGGACAAGTATCGAAGATGAACATAGAGCCGGTTGGCCGGTGGAGATTGCCACACCAGAAACGTTGCAGTGCATCATAGAAATGATCCGAGCAGAGAGGAGGGTAACTGTCGACGCTGTAGCAACTGCTATTGGTTGTTCACGTGGCCAAGCTTACAACATGATGCCTAGGCTTCAATAAAGTGTGCTCCCGCTGGGTGCCACGCCAGCTTACACTACAACACAAAAGGATTAATCATAGGATCCGTTTTTTACAAAAAAGAGAGGCAATTGTTGATACAAGAAATAAATATAGTTACATATACGCAGTGGCTATCAGAGAAGAGGGCAAGAATGGTGGCTGCTCCGGGCTCGCAATTTTGGGAGCCTCAATTTATAACTCAATATGTTAGAAAAAATATATTTATATATTTTTATACTGTTCAAGCTTCAGTGTTTGTTAAAATTTGAAGTTCTCTATCAATGTTTACACTTTTATTAATAATCTGTGCTTACTACTATATATTTGTCAATTTTGTCTGTTTTTTTGAAAATATTAGTTGTCCCGGGCCTCGCATTTTCTCTGAAAACCCCTGCACATATGTAATGCTCATCGCATGTAGAACGAAGAACTATTAGAATCTAATAGTTCTTCGTTCTACATGCGATGAGCATTACATATGTGCAGTGGTTCTCAACCTTTTTTTTGTTGAGGACGGTACAGTGTTGGATTGCAAAAGGGATATCCAGCCAACCACGTTTCACTATACATATATATGATTCATACAATTACATACATACAATTAATTCTTAATTTTTCTCGGCACACCGTCAAAGATTTGGCGGCACACTAGTGTCTTTTCTGAATATGCATAAAGAAATATGAATAAAGAATTTCCGAATCTAATTCATAGAATTTTCTGAATAAATCAATAATAGATATTTTGATAAGAAAATAAAGAGTCTAAAACATCGATTATTCATCGTGACTTTGTGACTGAGTTCCAAACAAAAAACAATAAACAAAAAAAAAAAACAAAATTATACAATAGTTATAGAAAAAGAAGAATCATCGGTCATGAAATGACTAAAACATCGATTATTCATCGTGACTTTGTGACTGAGCTCCAAACAAAAAACAATAAACAAAAAAAAAACAAAATTATACAATAGTTATAGAAAAAGAAGAATCATCGGTCATGAAATTGCGATGAATTAAATTATTCATGAGGATAATCACTGTCAGCTGGAGAATATTTAAGAAAAGGAATGTATAGTTCTTTGGAGAACATAGTTATTTCGAACAGATGAAGCCTAGGAAGACTTTTGTGGGACGTTAAAAATAATTTCTACAGATTTAAGATGTTGTCAGTAAAAATTTTTGCAAAATAATGAGCGTTAGAATTTTGAAAAGTAAGTTCCTAATAAGTAATAATAAATGATATATAAACGTATATAGTATATATCATATAAATTCTAATAAATATTTTTAGAATATTTTACACAAAATCAATACAATTTTCCAAAACTTTTTATACACAATGAGCATATCAAATATAATGCACTTATTTATTCTATAAAAATATAAATGAGTAAATATTAGCAATATTTTTCATATTAATATAAAATATTCGTCCCAATCTAAGCTTCACTTCCATTTCTTGCAGAAATTTGAAAATGCACTCAAAGCAACTATATACTGTTATCTAGATTGATCACTGGAATGACACATCATCATTGAAAAGTTAACCTCAAGTGATGCTTTAAGAATCTAGTAATTATTTGAGGGACCAAATTTGGGTTATAGAGAGAACTTTATATCTTTTCTTTCAATTAGTATTGGAAAATGGACAAAATTTAATAATAGAATACAAAAATTAAAATATTAAAATTATTTTATACGAGACATTAGTTAAGTAACATGTACATTAGTAAAGGATAATTAAAAAATGTTTTTTATGAAACCACAAAAATTGTAACCTACATTATATATAATACAAAAACTAATATAGCAATATTAAAAATTATAAAGTATCATATTTTATAAAATTCATATCGGCACCTAAACCTTCGGTTAGATGTAGGGGAGAGTGGGATAAAAACGTTTCCCAAAATTGGATTCTCGGTCTTCCGGGCGGTGAACCGACGGGTTCGGCGCCTTGCAGTAGCCACTGGGGTAAAAGCAAGGTTATCCCGAAATCGGGTTCCAAGTACCCCAGGCGCTGGAAGGGACCGGAGTAAACCTCTCCGAAGAGGACTCACCTTGAAATGGTGAAGAGGCTTTTTCTTGCTAGATAGTAATACTATCAGTTGCCTGATGATAGAGCTATTTGTTGTAAAGAAGAAAACTAAGCAGTCCTCCGAAGATACAGCTTTAGTTGCATTTAATTATTTTTTTATCCACAAATATACATTAAATAATTAGATGGACTCATCTTGTAATCCGGATAGACTAATTTTATTGTGCTTTTTTCTTTCCCTGTATCGTTAATTCAAAACTTACTTTATTTGCTTGTGACTATATCTGATAGAACCGCGAACTGTTTTTCTGTCCATAATTAATATTAAATTGTTTATTTCTCTTTATCAAATTTTGTATTTCTTTATTTGTATTACATTTTTTTAAAATTATTATTATTTTATTTTAATAAATTCTTACTACGGCGAATTTTGATCATGAAAATCACATATTGCACAGTATTTACTGTGCAATTTAATGTGTGAAAATGTAAAATACCAGACACCTTTTCAAATCATCTTTTTCTTCAATGCTACAAAATAAATTACAGTATATTATGTTTATATATCATTTATTATTACATATTAGGAACTTACTAGGAACTTATTAGGAACTTACTATTTCAATTCGAACTCTTATTATATTGCAAAAATTCTTACTGACAGCATCTTTAATCTGTAGAAATTATCTTTAACATCCTACAAAAGTCTTTCTACTTTTCATCTGTTCGAAATAATTATGTTCTCCAAAGAAGTATACATTCCTTTTCTTATTTAATGTTATCCATGCTGACAATGGTTATCCTCATGAATAATTTAATTCATCGCAATTTCATGACCGATAATTCTTGTATTTTTTAGAATTATTATATAATTTTATTTTTTACTTTTATTCTCTGTTTTCATTTTGTTTTGTTTTTAGTTTATTGTTTTCGTTTGGAAACCAGTCACAAAGTACATGATGAATAATCGATGTTTTAATCTTTATTTTTCTTATCAAAACACCGTTTATTGATTTAAGCTATTCAGAAAGTTCTATGAATCACATTCGAAAATCCTTTATTCATATTCCTTTACGCATATTCAGAAAAGGTCCATTAAGTATTTATAATCTAATCTTCCAGTTCTTCGTTCTACATGAGATGGGCATTATGTACTGTACATTGTAACCATATTTATTTCTTGTAATTGCCTCTCATTTTTGTAATAAACGAATCTTATGATTATTTTTTCATTAATTTATGAATTGTGATTAATGATACTAATTAAAATTAATGGTCAGACATGTTTAATCTTACTTAATATAATAATTTTTAAAATGTTAAGTGTTAATTTGAGGATGGGATGGGGCGGCAAGGTACGCTATTGCACAGTGCAGCAAAATTCCTAGGGTCAACCCTAAGAAGAATAATATAATTTTAATGAGAAACATTATATGCATGTGAATTTCATTCTACTAACGAACATTTCTTTAATATTCAAATCAAAATGCTACCCGATTTCAAACCGATAATGTAATCAGATCTATAACTCTCAAAAGATGTTTTTTTTTAATTCTTGATATATTCCATGAAAATTATAATTTTCTATGATCTTTTGTACAGACGAGTGCGGTTCGGTTTTAGCTGCTATCTCCCTCATATGTACTCTTTTTTAAATAGATAAATAATGCTGGGAAAACAAAATTTATTTTAAAAGAATTTAAATTGTTTTGTATGATTAATAAAAACATATATCTGAAAAATTTCATTTGTACTTATCAATACTGGTAGAAGGGAAAAGTTTATATGCATAAAATATGTTTATAGTAAAATTAATATGAAATAATTTGTATTAGTTATCTATAGCGTATACATATTCTAAAACTATAGTGTAACTTAACAATATTAATTATGAATGAACTAATAATGTAAAGAAATAAGTTAAAATAATCAGAATTATAATAAACATGAAAAAATATTTAAATTCTGGTATAAATAAAAAAATTGACTTTTCTACATCATATTGTTTATATTTTTTATGAATTGATGTAAATTGATAATAGGCAATACAAAAATATTATAAGACCAAATATTTCAGTTAAGAAGTAAAAATTTCAACTAAATTGTGCATTTTTTTCTATGGAAATTGTACTCGTATTATCAAAATATTAGATTATTTAAGTTTACCAGTAATTATTAGACTATTTAATTTTCCCATTATTTTAGAATTTCTTCGAAAAACTTTCAGTCTCTCGATGTTCTTTCTGTGATTAGTCAACATGTATTTTGAATAAATTAGACAAATAATTATTATAGATAACAAAATAACAATGATTAAAAATATACTATCAAAAGATTATTAGTAGAACTAAAGGAAACAAATTTTACAAATAAATTTGTTCGTAAGAATAAGAATATATCTAAATGACTCTCCCCACAAAGATATAAAACAAAACAATAAAAACACTTCATATCAAATAATGCAATGATATACAACAAAAAAATTCAAGAAAAATGTCAGAAATTATGAATAATGAAAAATATATATAGCTGTGATTTTTGGAACAATAATAATAATAATATCTGAAAAATATAATTATATTTGTGAACTATGAGAAGTCAATTGGTAGGAAATACATAACATACATTTCGTTTAAAATGGTAATGTTTTGTTTACATTTAATCATCACTATCTTTTGATTTTCTTACATAAGTACAGGTGTAAATGAACTAATAAATCAGTTCAAAATAATTTTATATACACAACTAGCAGACCGGTGCCTGGCATTGCTTGGGCAGTTCATGGTATTGTACTTTTTCTTAAATTATAACCTTTTAGATGACATTCAGGATTTTCTTCAATGGATTCTGAAAATCTTTTCCATAGAGCAGGATGGGAAGCTGTTTCTATGTAAGGGCTACATTTAAAACTTTCGAATTGATGCGGGTCGTTCAAGAGAAAAAAGAAAGAAAAAAAAACAAAATACTGATAAATCACAATTATTTATTCATATATGATTATAAATTAACATAGGTATACTTAATGTGACTTCTGGAACTGATGTGAACGTAATATACCTTAAATATTTGGTTGAATATTAGTCACTGTAGTTTTAAATTATTTTGGTGTGAGTCTGTTAGCTGATTTCTTGTTTTACTTTTTACTAAACTCATTGCGTAAAAACTATTCACATACATAAGTTGTAGTAAATAACAGTAGAATTTTTGTTGCATATTTCCTTAAGTTGGGAAATTGATTTTCTTTGATAAAAGTTTTATAAGAATATACAAAATTTTTTCTTCAAAAGTATCTTTCAAATCTAAATTTCTTTATAAGTCTATTTTCTCCAATTGACGTTCATTTGGAACATTTTCTACATTTACTGAAAAAGATGCTGAAAAATTCGTATTTTATTTTCTCGGTTAAGGAATTTTTTATTTTATTTATTTTGTAATATTTTGTGCGACGCTGGCCGACAAAATATTAATTCAGTTCGCGGGTATATGTTTTCCATTTGAAATATATGTATTTTCAAATGTACTCTTCTTTGTCTCTCTCTCTATTAGAATTCTGTCGATTTGTTCGATCTTCTAATGTTTCATTTTTTCGAATTAAATTAAATAGTTTAGTAGCAGGAGTTAATTTACCTAAAGAGTCCCCTCTTTTTCGTGTCATTGAAAAAATTTATACAATTACGATGTATGAAAACTTTATATCAAAACAGCACTTGAAATGACAATTATAATCCCGAACGAAGAGCATCAAGAAATACATGAATTAATCTCAAATACAGATTCTTCTACTTATAAAAACGTACATTACTGAAAAATCATGAAATAAAATAATCACATATTGAAAAATGCTGATAGATTAAATAACAAATCAGTAGTCACATAAATAATTCGAAATCATCATCATCATCATCAAACTTCTTCCCAAGTGCTTAAACTGCCTATTTTTTTATTTCGCTTTCTTCTATATAACGATGAAGCATTTTTTGGTGTATGGTATTTCAAGTAAATTATGATCCTAATTTATTTCATTAATATTTTTTATGTTATTTAATGTATTAATAAAAAGTTAAGACAAAACATAGAAGCGAAATCTTTTTTTGCATGTAAACGCTTAAATATGCAATATTCCTCTCCATCTCCGTTGCTAATCAAACTGTTGCAACCCACATTGTAGCCTACATCGAGAAATCGTTTTTTTTTCATGTAAACGCTTAAATATGCAATATTCCTTCCACTCCCCGTTTCGATGGAATGGTTTAACCCAAATTGTAGCCTACAATGATCAACAACTGGCAGTAATGACTAATCAGTTTTTGAGTAGTGTACAAAGTCGAAACTTTCCCGCTGATTGTCAAAACCTTTCTGTCATAGACTGTACATATTGCTCACTATATATAATAGTCTGACAACTAAGACAAACACAACTTGACAAATGCATATTGTACGAAAGCCGAACCTTACCCGCTGATTGTCAAAACCTTTCTGTCATAGACTATACATATTGCTCACTATATATAATAGTCTGACAACTAAGACAAACACAACTTGACAAATATACAATGGATTCTAGAGACACAAATACATTACAGACTCTTAAATAACACAAGTTTTTTCTTTCTCCTTGAATTCCTTTTGAAAATCTACAAATCCTGATTACATTTGGGGAGAGGTTTGAATCAAAACAATTATCTAATTGGAAGAATTTTATTCTTCTCCTCCCTTAGAATTAATGTTGAATGACAGTCAAGTTATTTCTTAACTTTCTTTCCCAGACTTCTTTTTATTGTACCCTGTAAGTCAATAAGTTTTTTCTTCTCTCTCTCTCTACATTATTTATGAATTCAAATTATATGACAATTTCAATCTCCTGTTTCAATGTCTCTTAAAATTTCAAAATTATTTTAATAAGATTAATGTTTCCTTTATAAAATTCTGATTTTGTTAGTTTTTACATCATCATTATGATTATTAATAATTCTTAAATATCATAAAATTCTTCATAAAATTCTGATTTTGTTAGTTTTTACATCATCATTATGATTATTAATAATTCTTAAATGTTCCTATTTTCTTGTTTTTTTATATATATAATTGCCATTCGTATACAATTAAAAATGGAACTTGAACCAAACATCATTATGTAATTTTACAGTACAATTATGAGTCACAAATTATCATAATATACAGTCGATTCTCGTTATTCGTGATAGTTATATTCTGTAAATTCTTCGCGAATACTGAATTAGCAAATACTGAACCATTGTGCTTATGGGAAATATAGAGTTTTAAGTTTCTGTGAATCTTTCTTCCAAACATTTTCATCATTGTTAATGTGTTTTTTTCTGTTTAAAGACTCCTTATTTAATGTACGTGTGTTACAGCACTTACAAATAATTACAGTATATGCAGTATACAATACTATATACAGTATTATAATTATATTAATCTTTATTTAATTTTTTAAAACACTAACTATGTAGTAAATAAAATCTTTATATTTGATCGATAGTTTTTTGATGTTGCAAGATGTTTGATGTGACAGCTGACACTTTATTGTTTGATTTAACAGTTGACACATTGTTTTCTTGTATTGAAAAACTGTTTAAAACATTAACTATGTAGTAAATAAAATCTTAGTTTTGATTGATAGTTTATGTAGGATATTTGGTGTGGCAGCTGACACATTGTCTTTCTGAACTGCATTGAAAAACTGTCATCCTTGTCTGAATTGCTTTTTTGCCCAGGTCTTTTAAAATCTTGGCATAAGGAGCAAATGCACAGGAAGTTAGAGACCTAAATTTGAGACTGTATTCAAGCATAGGGTCACATTCTTCTGTTAGACCTGTGGACGATATGAACAGGCTTTTGGCCTACCTGCAGTCTGTGGAGTGAGCAAGGATAGATAATTAGACTTTCCAACAGAATGACACAGAGAATATATTTGGTAACAAACAATTTCCTTTATTAGAAAGAGAGAGAGTTTACATTGGTAAAAATATTCCTTGTCTGAATTGCTTTTTTGCCCAGGTCTTTTAAAATCTCGGCATAAGGAGCAAATGCACAGGAAGTTAGAGACCTAAATTTGAGACTGTATTCAAGCATAGGGTCACATTCTTCTGTTAGACCTGTGGACGATATGAACAGGCTTTTGGCCTACCTGCAGTCTGTGGAGTGAGCAAGGATAGATAATTAGACTTTCCAACAGAATGACACAGAGAATATATTTGGTAACAAACAATTTCCTTTATTAGAAAGAGAGAGAGTTTACATTGGTAAAAATACTTTTGCCACTCAGCGGTAGTCCACAAATAAGCACAAAAATGCCACGGAAATCATTTTTGTGGTTACAAATAAATTTTCATGAATACGCGAATATGGAATCCATGAATAACAAGAATTAACTGTATATTTAAATTAGTAGATTATCATTAATCATAAAATACAGATAGTCCACAACTTACAATGGAGTTTAGTTTCAAATTACGCTGTTATAAATTGGAATTGTCAGAAGTCGAAAATGTCCAAAATTTATGATTTCTCACTTTTAACATATAGTGTCCTAGTAAGCATTATCTTAGTAAATATAAAGAACATGAAACTATGAGAATTAGATACAAAAAAAAAAAAAAACACTTCCATATTTCCTATCATTGAGTCTGGGATTCAAGCCAATTGAAATGCTTTGACCAATCACAAAACTGATAGATTTCATCATTATAAATATGAATGGTCATAAGTTGAGGACCACCAGTATATTTAGCATAATAATTATTATAAAAAAAATACACATTAATCATAATAATAAAAGATTGTTAATTAAGGAAAAAATAATATGTAGACAATAGATGCAGCATGATCTTACAAGAAAAGCAAATATCATAAGAGTTGATAGATACTTAAATGTAAAAACCATGCTGTGGAGGATCATCTTAATTTTAGTGAACTTCAAATATAATAAACCAAATAACTAAGTCTGTAGAAATCCATTATAAATGAAATTGATTACAATTAATTTCTTGAAAATCATTCATTAGATAAAATGAAAATTAAATTCCCATTAATTACAATATAAAAATTTCCAATCAGTTAATGAATTCCAGAAAGTCACCATTCTACTTATTGATAAACTGTCTTGTAGATATTTTTTTCCATTTTTATATTGCTTATTTATATTAAAATGTTATAAAATGCATTATTACATTAAAGTAAATGCAATAATGTATATTATAATATACATTATTATTATAATATAGTAGTTTATATTTAGTTATTTCCTATATACATGTTTCTTACCATTTTATTTTAAATTCCTTAGTTTCTATTATAAACAATTTTTGAACTTTTGTCTGATGTATCAATAAATACATACATGTTGTGGCTTTAAAATATTATAATTTTAAATAATAAATAAATTAATAACTAAAATAATTCCTTGAAAAATTTGGATTTTATAAATCCAATGGATAAGGTTGAGAACTTATATTATGCACACTGTGAATATTATATATATGCATGTATGCATAGATGCACACACGTGTGTGCGTGTAACAGGGTGGAAGAAAAGTCTGTACCCCTCTAAATAACTTGTTAATTATAATAGATTTCAAAAATCTGTTAATGCCAACAAATAGGAAGTTATGAATAGGCTATTTAATGGTGATCTTCAAATGAGCTGATTATGCAAATGAGTACACTTGCAAATCCTATCTCATAAACCATAATAAATAGGGAAAAAATTTCAATTACAAACTTGTTCAGCATTCAATTCTGAACATTCTAAAAAAATATCAAAATTGGATAAATAGTTCACTCATAAATGAAACAAAAACATTCTTACATGCAAATTATGTCACATGCCCTTCCACATCCAATCTTGAAATTTCTGGGTTTCTACACCAATACATCGTCCTATTCACTTGGTATAAAAATCCACATTCACACATATGAAATTCAGTTTATATGTACAGTACGACGACTGAGTACACACTTAATGAAATGACTGCCATGGTCATATTCTATGATGCTGCAGCGTTATCTTCAAATGAGCTGATTATACAAATGAGTACACTTGCAAATCCTATCTCATAAACCATAATAAATAGGGAAAAAATTTCAATTACAAACTTGTTCAGCATTCAATTCTGAACATTCTAAAAAAATATCAAAATTGGATAAATAGTTCACTCATAAATGAAACAAAAACATTCTTACATGCAAATTATGTCACATGCCCTTCCACATCCAATCTTGAAATTTCTGGGTTTCTACACCAATACATCGTCCTATTCACTTGGCATAAAAATCCACATTCACAGACATGAAATTCAGTTTATATGTACAGTACAACGACTGAGTACACACTTAATGAAATGACTGCCATGGTCATATTCTATGATGCTGCAGCTTGATTATCAGGAAAAACATCCAAACAGCAGACATACCTCAGTATGAACACTTCAATTTAGCATATGAAACTGATCAGAAAAACTGGCAGTGTTCTGCAATACTCAAGATCAAGTCACCCACAAACAGCAATTGATGAGACTACAACAACTTTCATCCTTGCATCTGTTGCTGCTAATCCCCAATTAAGCAATAGGGGATTGATGGTTCAAGATCAGGTCACCCACAAACAGCAATTGATGAGACTACAACTTTCATCCTTGCATCTGTTGCTGCTAATCCCCAATTAAGCAATAGGGGATTGATGTAAGCCATTATTCTGTTCTGAATGCTCTACATACTCATAGATTCATCCTTATCATGTCCACTACCATTAAGTCTTTGAAGAGCAGGATCATACAAGTTGTGAATAATAATAAAGTTGGCTTCTGATCAGAAATGAAAATGTTCTTTCATATATCAGCAACATCTATGGTCAGATGAATCACAGTTTTCATGTGATGGAAAAGTTGGCTTCTGATCAGAAATGAAAATGTTCTTTCATATAAGTTCAAAATAAACAAACTGCTTAACATGTATAAATCCTTAACTGAAACAAAAAGCACTTTTAGCAGTATAAGTTCTCACTAAAAAATTTTATTGGAAGCAAAAACGTTTTCGGTAATACAGATACCATCTTCAGTTGCTAACAGTAAAGAACAGAAGAATTACAATTCGTTTTAAAATGTAATGGAACAATTTTGTTTCAGTTAAGAGTTCTTTCATATATCAGCAACATCTATGGTCAGATGAATCACAGTTTTCATGTGATGGAATTGTCAACAAACATAATCTTCACTATTGGGTTGATATGAACACAAAATGGCTTAGACAAATCAACCACCAAGAATGCTGGCATATCAATATGTGATGTGGTATTGTACATGATATGATTGTGAAGCCTCTATTTTATGAGGGAACACTGACTGTAGAGAGGTACCAACATATTATTCTTCAAACAGTTGTAACAGAATTTATTAACAATTTACCATTAACATCCTATAGAATGTCGAGGTATCAGCATGATGGAGTTCCTCCTCACTATGCAATCAACACCTGTCAATGTTTGGATGAAATTGTTGTTTGGAGACCAGTGGATTGGACATAGTGGGCCTGTTACCTGGCTACCTCGATCTCCTGATTTCATTCCCCTAGACTTCTTTTCCTGGTGATATTTGAAGGCGAGGGTGTATGACATTCCCACAACAACAGTAAAGGATCTTTAAGACCACATCATTACTGCTTGTGTAGAGATTTCTATTGACACTCTAAAGGCTGTAAGGAACTCCATCCAATATCATGCTCAACTGTGCTTGGATGCTGGTGGGAGTATTTTGAGCACATCCTTGATTAGTTTTTGCTTGTTGATTAAGTTCTGTATTTTCAATTTATTGATTTGGGATGTTTTGGTGTTGATTTGTTACTTACATGTTAAAAATAAGTGTCAATCCTTTGCATGTAAAAATGTTTTTTGTTTCATTTTTGAGTGACGTATTCATCTGATTTTGATTATTTTTTTTTTTTTTTGGTGTTCAGAATTGAATATTGAATGTAAAACTTAAACAATAACTGTTTAATCTTATAAAATAATATAAAAGACAATTAATCTAACAGTACTAAGCAGGAAATAACACAAAAACAGTTTATTAAGTGATGTAATCTGCTGACAATGGAATTTCTGAAAGTACTTCACTTAATAAACTGTTTTTGTGTTATTTCCTGCTTAGTAGTGCTAGATTAATTGACAATTGAATAAATTTGTAATTGGAAATTTTTCCCTATTTGAAATAGGATATGCAAGTGTACTCATTTACATAATCAGCTCATTTGAAGATCACAATTAGATAGCCCACCTATGACTTTCCTGTTCATTGGCATTAACAGATTTTTGAAATTTACAATAGTTATCAAGTTATTTTGAGGGATACAGAGTTTTCTTCCAGCCTGTATTTTATATACAAAGTGGAAGAAAATTCTAAAAATGTCTCAAAAAAGAAAAAGTATATACAGGGTGATTCAAAAAGGTTGTGCAAAATTTATAAACTTATGGAGGATGAGATTCTGAATAAAAAAGTCAAGTCATGTTTTTTGATTTGAGGCTCCGTTTAAAAGTTATAATGCATGAAAGTTTTGTGATGTCATTTCTGGTTCAGTCAAAAACTATTTTTTAAATAAGTCTAGTCATGTTTTTTGATTTGAGGCTCTGTTTAAAAGTTATAATGCATGAAAGTTTTGTGATGTCATTTTTGGTTCAGTCAAAAACTATTTTTTAAAATATGTTTATTTGTATTTTTAAAATCATCTATAAATTTTAACTACTTAAAAATTATTCTGTGGAGAGACACGGTAACCGACAGAGTTGGAATGCATGATAATTGTCGAGAATTTGATATTTGTAATTTTTTATCTTTTTTTTATAAAAAAATATTTAATTCTGAATTGATAAAATGTTGGTAGTTGTCTCCCCAAGTGAGGGATATTGACTGCAATCACCCACAGCAAAATATACTAGTCAAATTGACACTTTATTAAAAGCTTTATTATATTATAATCATGAAATAAAAACTGTTTTCATTAAAGGAAGTAAAACTTTATCTAGGTTTTGCATCCACACAAAAATTAGGAAAGAGAAGCCAGATCAACATGGGACATTTCTAATTATGAAACCAAATATGCCCCTTACTGCAGGAAATCCCCTATCTGCACAGCAGACATTTTTTTGATAGAGGGGATTTGTCAGAAAAGAAGGGAGGCAGAGGAAAACAACAGGAATCAGTTACCTCCGATTTGGTCAAGCAGTCGAGTCTCAACCGCTGAAGGAGTAAGTCATCTCCAATTTGGTCGAGAAGTCAAGTTGTAACCACCATAGAAGACAATAGCTTAACAAATCCTGTCCCAATCGCCGACGAAGCCTTCTCCTGAACCATAATCAAGATCTCCAAAACAAATTGCTATGAAGGGAAGAAACTTACAGTGACTGTGCATATTTATCAAGAAGAAGATTCAAACCTGAAATGAATTAAACAGGAAAGCAAACTTTCTTTTGTTTGCCAGAGATCATTCTTCACCATACTCTTGTAATAAGGTATTTATCCTCCTTGGGTATCTTATGTGTATAAATTTGCAAAGAACTCTCTCTCATTCATTAAATATGTTAAATGTTATTAAAGTTATTGTCTGAGTCAGTTTGTGTCGGAACACTCCGTCATTCTCCCGTCCGGCCTACGCAAAGCCCACAACCACTTAAAAGGTCAAATCCTGAGCTTTCAACCTAAATCCCATAACGTGCCACCTGGCAGTCTCACAATTCTAAAAAAATTAGATCATCAAGAACAGGAGTCTAGTCTTAACTACTATCATTACTTTTGAACTTACAAGAATCAAAACTTTTGTTAATGAGAATTTCGATATCCAGCTATTGAAGGTTTACAAAATTGGTAATCTTAATTAAGACGATTCAATATTTGTTAGTTGATAAACATATGCGTTTGAGCGTTTTTGCTTGTATCGAATTCATCCAATAGCAAGGAGTTAGTTTGACATCATTGGTCGAGTGTATGTGTTCAATGTTGATCTAGCAACTTCGAAAAACATGATTTGCAACAATCATTGTTTCCAACACTTGACGCTATTGCTTTCACATTTCAAACATTTCTTGAATCCCCAAAAAAAAAAAATAATGCAGATATTTTATAAAATAAAAAAACTATTATTGATAATATTTGAGTTTGTAATATCTCTATAATAAAAATAATTCAATTAATGATTAAAATAATGTTTATAAATGGCAATATTATATTTTGATTGGCAATTTTCAAAATTATGTTATTTTTCCAAGCAATCAAGAAATTATTATAGTGAATGATTTATCATAATAATTTTTAAAATAAGTTAATTAATTTTCAGAAGCTTTGGTTTGTAATTATACAGGTATTGGAATATAACTAAAGGCACATGCAGTTTATTAATTCATTTTCAGAAGCTTTGGTTTGTAATTATACAGGTATTGGAATATAACTAAAGGCACATGCTTAGTTATATTCCAGCACAACTTATACTCTTATTTCAATAACTAAAGGCACAAGCCTTTAGTTATTGAAATAAGAGTATAAGCAGTTAATATTAAGCAAAATATAGTACTGGAATATATCTTATACACTCAATAACCTAATAATTGCATCATTAAGATAATCCAAAATACACAATATATTTCTATTTTAAAACAATAAATTCAAACAATATTGACAACAATAAACACAAAAAAAAAAAAAAAAAAAAAAAAAAAAAAAAAAAAAAAAAAAAAAAAAAAAAAAAAAAAAAAAAAAAAAAAAAAAAAAAAAAAAAAAAAAAAAACAGGATTTCTATTTATTGCTCTAATAGATTTTAAACTTACAAAGCAATTTTATCAGCACGAGTGAGCAGACCAAATATTAATGTACTGTCTATTAAAAATATTTTATTGAGTAATGTTTTCGGTGTTAAATCGCCATCATCAGCTCAAACATTACTACAAACTACCACACCAGCATTCGATGTTTGAGAACATAAATGGTAGTTTGTATTAATGTTTGAGCTGATGATGGCGATTTAATGCTGAAACGTTACTCAATAAAATATTTT
Organism: Olivierus martensii; assembly: GCA_000484575.1. Classification (NCBI taxonomy): domain Eukaryota; kingdom Metazoa; phylum Arthropoda; class Arachnida; order Scorpiones; family Buthidae; genus Olivierus; species Olivierus martensii. Next base: position 29,315 of record AYEL01088042.1, read on the forward strand.
TAATAGACGGTACATTAATATTTGGTCTGCTCACTTGTGCTGATAAAACTGCTTTGTAAACTCAAAAAAATATGGCAGCAACCATATTTCTTTCAAGTGTTTCGATATCCTTTTGATTGTAAAAACATACTGATGACAACTTTTTCTTTTCATTATTTTAGCTTTGAAAATTGTGAACCTTTGTTTACTTGCAAGAATCAGAAATGTAGCTTAGTCTAGCTTTTTAAGGCAGTATCTTCAACGTCAACAAGTCACATGCCATCATTGTTATCCTTAGTTTCCAAAACTTTGAAGGAAACAATAGTAGTTAAGACTATGCCCTCAGATTGTTTATTAAATTAATGACAGATTATTTAAATGAAACATAATTATTTTACAAATGCAGCATTCATTTTTGAACATAATCATTTTCGAATGTTATATTGCTAATTCTTCTTGGTTTGGTAGTTGTGTATTGCTTACTACAATCTTTTTGAGATATTATGGGTCACTATTCTTATGCAGTATTGGCAGATATAATACCTCATTTATGGGTGCACTAATGAGAATAGTAGAGTGGCAGTCATCTGTATGATCTATACAGAATGTTTCCACAACACAAATATCTGTCCAGAGTTATTTTTGCAAACATCAGACATTTCATATAACATTATTAAGTAATTAAAAATTGTTTTACTTTACAATTTTGATAATTTAAGCTAATAAATTTAATTTCAGTACTTAATTTTTCAATCTTTCTTGTCTCTCATGTATCAAAACAGAAATGACGTCACAAAATTTTCAAGTGTTACATGTTTTAAACAGAGCTTCAAATGAAAAAATGCAACTAGACTTTTTTACTCAGAATTTTATCCTCTATAAGTCTGCAAATTTTGGCACAACGTTTTTGAATCACTCTGTATACAATATATTTGTATATATTATACTTTACTTCTGACAAAGAATATTTTGATTTAATTCAAGTTTTATTAAAATTAGTGTTTCCAAATTCCCGACATTTTGGAACCTTTGGGAATCGAGAACAGGAAATCGTATTTCCCGAGAATTTTCTCAAGAATTCCCGAAATAATCTGTTTTATTTATTTTTCATTGATTATCTGTAATATTGGCTATAACAGTAAATATTAATAAAAGCCATAGAGAAGATTGGATAACCTCTGAAAGATTGTGCAGGTGGCCCCAGCGCAATCTTTCAGAGGTTTCGAGACACTTCTATATGCAAAAGATCAACGTAAAAAATGAGTAAATAAAATTTCCTAAATGGAGATTGACCGGAATTTCATGACTAGTGCATTGGTGGCCCCAGCACAATCTTTCAGAGGTTTCGAGACACTTCTATATGCAAAAGATCAATGTAAAAAATGAGTAAATAAAATTTCCTAAACGGAGATTGACCGGAATTTCATGACTAGTGCATCTCTTGCCCTAAGCGCTAAACAAGAATTAGGCTACGGTATCATTTTGACTAGGTTTCTGTTACATTTCAGGTTTTTTTCAAAATATAAACAATATAATTAATGCAAATTTTATTTAACCAAACTTATAGTGTACAGTGAGAATTTACGTATATTACATTAATATACTAACATATAACACAATCGTCAGCCGCAAACAAACTGATCGAATGTGGTTGGTAGTATTGGCAGTTACTTTATGGAAACTATTTATCGTGGAAAACAGAAACAGTTTGCGTTTACACAGAGAAATATTTATTTTCACAGCCCAGGATTTGATTACAATATCATATTAAGGTAAGCTACTTTAGATTTTCTTAGTTAATTCATCTAAAGATGATTTTGTATTCAAATTTTAGGTTTGGAAAATAAATATTTTTTTTGTGTATAGCATATTTCCCGTTCAATATCACATTCAATAACACTGTAATATTTTAACACATTATTACAATGTTACTGAGGAAAAATGTCTAAAAGATACATTGTGAATAGTATGTTTATTTCCCATTGTGGGTAATTCTAAAGATGATTTTGTATTCAAATTTTAGGTTTGGAAAATAAATATTTTTTTTTGTGTATAGCATATTTCCCGTTCAATATCACACTCAATAGCATTGTAATTGTATCACACTCAATAACATTGTAATATTTTAACACATTATTACAATGTTATTGAGGAAAAATGTCTAAAAGATACATTGTGAATAGTATGTTTATTTCCCATTGTGGGTAATACTGGGTTCTAGGAACCAATTTTCCCGATTTCCTGACAAACTTTCGTCGGGATTCGGGAATGGAAAAACGAAAAAATTCCCAGGAATGGGCGGGAAGGAATTCTCGCTCGGAAACACTAATTAAAATTAAAGTCCAAAACTTATTGAATAGCTTTCATTATACTTCAAATGAACGTTTCAAATACAAATGAATAAATAACTTTTTATGGTTATAAATAGCTTTTATGTAAAATTAATTTTAGATCTTTATTTAAAATTAATTTTAGATAAAAGCCATTAAAATCAAAAATAAATATTGACAATGATACCACCTTTTTGATTCATATATTTAGATTTTAATTTACTCACCCAAATTCATTCTTATTACCTTGGCTAAAGCCTGGAAGCCACTATCTGTAAACTGAGAACAGCCTGCAACTTCCAATGTCCTACAAAAACAATTTTTTTTCATTTAAACTTGACTAGTTAAAAAAATTAGTATTTATAATTTCTTCTACATATGCTATTCATTTGTTTTTTTAAATTATTCTAATATTCCAATGATAATACTAAACAGATAAATAATGCGCAGAGTAAAATTTCCATTGTTTATTAAATGTCAATCTAATATACAGATGCACTTTGGTTTTCCATACATGCATTCCTATCTCAAGTATTTATGTGTGTGTATATATATATATACACACACACAAATATATTTATTTTACATACAATCCATATGAAAATGTTTCATTGAAACATATTCATGATTTTCTCTTATATTGCTACACTATTTTTCTGATTTATCATAAATTGTTCACGTTTTATCAGTTGAATGCAGATGCATAAAATAATTAAGAATACTTCTCTGCATTTTCAATAAAGACAAAAACCTTTATGAACAATCCTATTTTGTATGTATAGAAAACGATTCCTAATTAAAAAAAACAGCCTTAGAGCAATCATCATCCTTTTTTAACCAAAATTCAGATATTTTTGTCAGTCATTTTGCATTGTTCCAATTAATAAAGTAAAATTCTGCAAATGATAGAAAATAATCTTACTGTTAGTTGAATTTCATATTTAAAAGACATAATAGACCAGTAAGGCTAAAAAAATAAAATACTAATATAAATTTTTGAGAACTTTAATAATTAAAAATTAATTACAGGTAGTCCTCAATTTACAACCATTCATACTTACAATAGTGATGAAATTTGTTAATTCTGTGAGTGGTCAATGCAATTCAATGAGTTTGAGACTGAGCAAATGACAGGATATATAGAAAGCAACATTTTTTGTGTCCGATTCTTATAGTTTTGTTTTTGTTGTATTTATTAAAATAATGTATAGAATCATTGTAAATATTAGAAGTGAAAAACCCATTAATTTTGAACATTTTCACTTATGACCATTCTGACTTACAATGGCATGTGCTGAAACTGAATCCTGTCATAAGTTGAGGACTATCTGTATATTCACTTTGTTGAATATTCAAATCAAATAGTTCAATAGTTATTATATTATGTAAAAATCTTAGAAATTTTGAATTTCCCAATCATTTTTAAATGATGGGGAACTAAGCTATATAAGCAATTAACCCTTCTTTGCCTTTGACATATATGTCAAAGAAGTGGAATGAAAAAAAAAAAAAAAGTAAAAAAATTTAATCCTGATTTTATTAATTCAGCTATTGAAAATTGATTTTTCCATGTTTATTATATGAAAAGTATTAAAACTGATGGTGGTGCCTAAATTTTTTCAGTTGCTGAAATGTTTTTTTAAATTACATGTAAAAAAACATTGCTTGTAATTGAATAACTAAGTAGAATTTGGATATTTTTATTCCATCTTGTCAATTTCATAGTCTAATACAGGAATACCTTGATCATCGCAGTTAATGTTGCCATGAAAAATACCACAGTAATCGAATCCGCGATAATCGGGATAAATAATGCATGTAAAATGGGTGATCATTGCCACGGGTTTTTCAAATATATTAATTAAATTTTTATGTATAAGGTAAAAAAGAAATGTGTTGAACGTACTAATCTTCTAAGTTGATCACTTGGATAGCTGTAGCCTTGATATCATCCTTGTTTCTTTTAGCATTCATTGTAGGGGTAAATAAGAAGAGAAATAAATAACCACATTATTTCAAGTAGAGGTGGATAGTTATTGGTGAATGATAAGCAGGCAGGATTGGATAAAAACGAAGTGAAACTTAAAGAGTGGTGACTCGAACTAAATGTAATCTGGTTGCATATGTAGTGGGCTACATCTCGTGGCCGCGATAATTCGAATTTGAAGTGCAATAACTCGAATTTTAGTATCAAATTATAAACTGCAATAAATCGAGAATCGCAATAATCAAAATCACGATAATCGAGGTATTCCTATATATCAAAGATTTTGGGATGACATAAATGATATTTTTAAAATTTTAAGTAAAAATTGAATTATTCATAGAATGCTGAAATCTAAAAATATTATAGATAATAGGAAAATATTAGCTAATTCTGTTAAAATAAACTAAAATAAATCTTAATCATTCATTTTTTTTAATTTCACCAAAATTTAGGAGAAAAAAATCACAAAAAATGAAATGTGAACACCCTGTGGCTATTTAAATGGCTGTGCACTTTTATTGGTTTACATCAGCCACTTGTTATATTAGTCATTGATCAGCCTCAATGATTAATGTAATATGATTAAGTGTACTTTATTATTATTATTATTATTAGTTTATAATGTAAAAAAATATCAAAACTAAGGCTAAATTTTTATAAACATATATATAACATACCATGTGGTTCAAGATCATCACATAAATGAAGATCAATTCTTCCACAATACATATGATATGAAGTTTCAATGATATCATACTGGTGAAAATAACGAATTAATGCTGAAATACGCTGATTACTACTAGGAGTTGATTTTGAAGGATGATTAATATGAGAAGATTTCTCTGGTTGTTGCTAAATTATGAAAATATTTAAGTAACGTTTCTTTCTTCTGTTTTTATTTTAATTTACATAAACAATACCTCTAGTTTTCTCTTTGCTTTAATTTTTTTGGATAATTCATTAGCTTGTTGAACAAGCTGACTAAGAGAATTTGCAAAGTGTAGTGCTGCAACAAGCTGTGCATCAGTTAATACCCAGAGCAGATCATCTAATACAAAAATAATCCGGCATCCCATTACACTGCAATCTGTGAATAATTAACAATTATTCAAATATTATAAATAACAGATATGAAACTTGCTATGAAAATACATACCACTTAATTTCTTTTTTATTGTAATCTTACAAGATCCCTGGTTAGTTATCAGTCGCAAAGGTGTTAGATTCACTTCTAAATCATTTGATGATTTTCTTGCTTTTGCTTCAATCCTAAGTACTTGCCAATCAAGTTGTTTAAAAAATAATAATTCTCCATGTTCCGTATCTTTAATTCGAGAAAGACGAAGGTCAGCTTTTTTCCAGTTAGGTGAACGACTTTCTAAAATTACTCTGGATAACTGTAAATTTCATATTTTACTTTTAATATGTATGTTTCAAACATAATTAACAAAGTCTGCATTATTTATATCCACAAAAAATTTCAATGATTAATAGAAAAAAATCCAAGTAATCATAAAGTCATCTTAAACTTCTTACTAGACAAAATATTGACTTGGATACAATTGCAAATACAATTAACCCCAATTTATGAGATTAAAGTGTAAATCAAATTCTTGTAAATTGAGAACTAACTTACCATTGAATTAAAAAAATTATAAAGAATTTCTGAGGCCAATTTTTCATTAAAATATACTGACATACTATCTAGTTACATAAACAATGACAAAATTAATGCTAATTATTGAAGGCAATTTTCTTAAAGTCTACAATAAATATAGGTATCTTCAACTTATAACAGCAATGTCATGAATAAATTCTTCTATTGGTAAATGCAATTGACCTGGTTTGGATTCACAGATCCAATGGTTGCTATATGGAAACTATCCCTTTTTTTGTCTGATTCTAGTAATTTTGTGTTCTTTATATTTATTAAGTATATATAGTGTCCTATTAAACATTAATAGTGAGAAATCCACAAATTTTGGACATTTCCATCTTCCAACAGCAGAATTCGGTTCCAAAAATTACAAACTCTGCCATTGGAAGACGGAAATGCTCAAAATTTATAGATTTCTCACTACTAATATTCATTAGGACACTATATACATATAACATATTTTAAAATTTTTAAATGTTCTAGGAAAAACACTTATGTACTGTCTTTGTTGTTTCTATCTTTTATGTATTACTACATGTTTAGGTTTATTCAATTGTAACTTATAAAATCAAACTGCTTAAGTTCGTTAAACAACAACTTTAAAATAAACACTTTATAGCAGTAAACTCAATAGATTTTTTTTTTTATTTTATTTTGTGAAGTACTTTTGGTTATACACCATTTTCAGTGCTAAACATTAACATACAGAAGTATTCAAAAGGTTGTTTGAATATTGGTATCAGTTTCAGAAGAACGATTTTAAAAAATGAACATAATGTAAATTTAAAATTACATTAAATAATCATGTTATCTTTTAGCCAAATTATATCAAATTATTATCATCATTAAATTATATTATTTTTGATCTATAATAGTAATTAATTGATCATTTTTATTTATTTAAAACATACGGCTTATGACAATTATATTATAATCTGTTTATAGCGTAATTCCATGTGTTAGATACATTTTCAATTGTTTATTGTTTTTTTACTCTTAAATATTTCTCTCTTTTTAAAATCTCTATCGTCTCAGCTAAAAATTTATTCTCATCTTTGTTGACTTTTCTTACTACTTTTGATTCTTCCCATCTAATGTCTATATTGGATTCATAGAATTTTTTAGCTAATGCAGTTTTCAAATTTCCAGTCTTAATGTCATACTTTTGTTCCTTAATTCTATCTTCCAAGCATCTTTCTGTGATGATTAAAATAGGTGTCACTAAATTTGCCAAAATTCAAAATTTTTGACGGGAAATTATTTGTTCCACATATGTTTGTGAACAAATTATGAACATTAATAAACATTCTTTAATCCCTTCAATGCCTTTGTCATATCTAATTATGCCTGTGAACTTGTGACATGGATAGATGTCAAAAGTGATAAAAAAACCATAAAAAAGTTAAAAAAAAATTTAGTCCTGATTTTATTAATCCAACTATTGTGAATCAGTTTTTTCCTGTTGATTACATGAAAATATTCACTTTGATGGTGGTGCCTAAATTTTTTCAGTATCCAAAATAGTTTTTAAATTTACATGTAAACAAACATTGTATTATAATTCAACTGCACAATAGCTATTTTTTTTTTTTAATAAAAATACAGATAAGCTTACAAAAAACTGTTAAGGGACTACTAGTCCTCTATTAAAAAAAAAAATGCCCTTTTTTATACTTTTAGGGATGATATTTTAAAAAAACCATTAAAACTCTAAAGATTTTAAAAAGACATCTACATATCAAAAAATTGAACAAATGCAGGAGATACAAAGGGAATGAATCTAGATTCACTCCATTAGAGGCTGATTAGGGCAAAATCCTGAATTATGTTTTCAAGCATGTGTGGATAATCTTTATAAACAAAAACCAAGTCAATATCTCATTGAGCCAAAGAGATATTGAGGAATTTGTAAAAGCACATTTTACCCCTTTTCATCTGCTTAGCAGTTGAATTTCTAACAATCCCTTCTTAGTGATGCTTACATCATCATGGAAGAAATATACTTCCCAAATTTCATGTGTCCAGGGGTACGGCTGGGCCTTGACAAGTCAGTTAAGACATTTGTTTTTACATATGAATAGAATTATTTATCTAAAGAACTAAAAATATAGCTGTTAAAATCAAGTAAATTATAATAAATCATTTATATCATATAAATGTTAAAGAATTTTTATTCATTATTATTTTCATATAAATTGCTTTAATGCTGAGGGAAAGGGGGACACAGCTGACCCCCGACCGATTTTGTTATTATATAGTATATTTAAATGTTTCTCCAACACAAATATTTATATTAGGATGTTTTATAAAAAATAGACCAATATAAGGCTTACATAGGTAAGTGACAAATAGGTCAAGGATAAAAATTGACTAGGACAACTCAAATCACTAAACAAACTATATTTATTAATATAGCAAGAGAAGAGATGGAAATACAATATAAATTAATTAGAGCTAATTAACAAGTATGTGAAGTATTCAAGAAAATGTATCTAACAGAAATCAGAACAAAATCTGTATTTAACAAATTAACTTTGCTATTTTTTCAAATGGAGAGGAGTGCCATTCCATCCAAGAGCACATACCTGAGAGAGAATAAGAGAGATGTTTTCTGCTTCATTTCTTCTATTTTCCTTCCTCATTCAGATTTCTGTGGTCTTTCTTTGAATATATGTATAATTGTGTTAAAGTGGACAGATCAAACAGTCCTGTTCTTTATATAAAACTTCTAGAGGGTGTCATTATTATTATTACCTTCATTATCTCTCCATCAGATTGCAATTTGGCAGGACAGGATGCAAGTTTCCTTTCTCTAACTACATTTCTTGAAGTACTCACCTTGATTTCAAATTCTCTATTCTCAACTTTCACCATTGTTCTCATCATTTTGGAATAAGAAACTAGTTGTATTTATTCTCCAGAAGATTGAAATCTGATGATATTCTTCTCACGCAGAGATGAGGATTTTTTCACCACAATAAACTTCCTCATTCAAAGATATTTAATAAAATTTTTGTCATTTTGGTTAATTTCTCTTCCTTTACTCTCTCAGTTATTTCCAAAAATCGTCAAAGAAATAGAGGAAAGCTATTCTAAGAAAAGAAGGGAAATTTATATCTAAACAATCTCATTCTAATTTATAATTACAAAATTAATTACATGACACAATTTAAATTGACAACAATTATAATTATATAAAATACATTTTAACCAAAATCCAAAACATTCACAATTATACTATAATTAATATTTTCATGACAAAAAAAAAAAAAAAGACTTCTTCAAATAGGAGGGTTTTTGGGGTCCACTGGATCTTACAGTACAATCTTACATTGAAGATAAATTTTTTCTTCTCATCCATTAATCATTAGATGATGATGACATATTTTTAAAATAAACATTGCTTGAAAACTTTATAGTTCAAAAATACATTTTTAGTATTACAAACCAGCAGTAAAATAAAACAAAAACTTTAATAACTGTTAATGTTTTTAGTTAGAACATAATTATCCTCAGATTACAGCAATAAAGAATTACAAGTTTTAAAAAGTTGAACATTTTGTTATGGAATTACAATGATATTCAAAACTTAACATCCAAAGAAAACATTCCTTCTTTGATAATGTTTCATTCATTATATTATAATTTTAACAATTTCATACTATAAAATCTTTTAATATATTTTCATTTTAGTTATTAAAAACTTGAGGAAAAAAATTATTATCATCATTAAATTAATAATTTTAGGAAATCTTCCACTACATATATGATTTTCTATAGCATACAACCATGTCATTGATAGCTTCTCTATTCTCTGATCATTTATTATCGTCTCATTTTTGCTATGCCTTATTCTCATGATTGATTCCTTTATAATTTCTTCTTTTAAACCTCTACATGATTTTAACACTTTTGCTTGGTCCCATTTCACTTCTATATTGTGCCTATAAAATTTTCTTGCTAATGCAGTTGTTGTTTGTCCTGCTATTATATCACTTTTATTTTACTGATGTTTCTATTGTAACAAATGTATTTTTTTTTTTTGATTCTTTGTTTTTATATTGGTGTTCTGTCAAGATTTGAAGAGTATTTTTTTATTTTTATTATTAATTTTGTATAGATACTGTGCACATTATCTACCAAAAAAAAAACATTAATAGTTATTACAGGTATCCCTCCTATAACACGGTAGATAGGTTCCTGAAAAACATTGTGTTGTGTGAAACCGTGTTATACGAGACCCAGAGCCAATACGAAATGGAGAATTATGTTCCAAAACCAATTCAAAACAAATAAGTTTCTTTTGTTCCACATAAGAAACTTAATGTTTATTAAGAATATTAATAACACGAAACATAAAGAAAGAAAAAATATATGTATAAGCCCTTAAAAAAACAATATATGCAAAACAAAAGGAAAGAAAAAAGTATACAGCCTACATAATATTCATATGATAATTATATCTTCCTTATCACTGTTTCATTAAAACGAAAATGTTTTTCTTTCTTTAACAATATCAATTTCACTTTCTGAACTTTCTCATGCATTTAAAGTTGGTGTATCTTCTGCTCTCTTTAAAAAATTTGTAATCTAACCTGCTACAGCCTGATAGAAAACAATCATTCCCTAACATATATCTAAAAAAAATTTATGAATAAAAAAAGTTTTTCTGCTCTTTCACATTCCTCTATTGAAGAATAAAAACTTATTTTTTTATCCAAGAATTGAACATTTGGAACACAAAATACTCAATGGCCGCCAATTAACTGAATTTCAAATTAAAATCAAAAATAGACTGCATATCATCCCTCTCATGGCAAACTAGCAAAGCTGCATTTATGACTAATTTTAAATTAAAATGAATGCATTTTATGTGTATTATGTGTTGCTAGTATGGATTTACAGAAATAAATGAAAATGTTTTGTGTTGTAGGAGAGTAAGCTTAATTTTCTAAATGTGTTAAGTAAGAACTATGCTGTAGAAGTACTGTGTTATATGAGGGTTTCCACAATTTTCAAATCGTTTTAGAGCAAACTTGTTGTAGGAAGCCGTATTATAGAAGGATATCTGTACTCCAATTCTTTAATTTAGCTAAATATGTTTTATTTTTTAATTTCATCAAAACTATACAGTAAAATTTTAATATGATTTAAAAATGTTTTAACAAATAAAAAATTTTTATTTGTTAAAATAAATGTATATGTTTTATTTTTATAGAATCTCTAAGTCAAGTTTATTCTAATTATATCAATGAAACTTATAAAAGGCATTTTTATATTTTTATAACTCAAAAATATTTGCCATTTATAAGTTTTATTTATTTGTATACTAAACTATATATTTTAACAACTTTAATATTTTAAATTTACTGTTTAAAGAGAGATAATTTTAATCATCATCAAAGACAAAATTTCAGAGATTTATTATTTATTAATGCATCTGAATGCTAAATTTGTTTGAATATGAATATAGGAATAAATTGAATCAGTGATTTGCTTGCCAAATCAAAACAAGAAAAAGTTTTCTGTTCTCAAATACTATCATTTTGTTTTGTATTTGAGTGAAAATGAGTTTCATCCTGACATTGTAACACATGTAAATCTTTGTGTTTCAATAATGCAGCTGAGGAAGGTCACAACATGTAGATCAAAAATGCTTCTGTAATAAATTGTTTCTCCTTATCAGGGCTATTTTTTATTTTTATATATGAAAAGGAGTTTTAAATATTATTATTTCATTAGTATGTAACACAAAAAGTTTTACAAATTTATGATTTGTTTGAAAAATTTACAAGAACTCATATTTTAATAGCTTTGAGAAACTAAATATCAATATGTTTGATACAGTAAGATTGCAATTTATGTAATGGATATTTTCTTGAGACAAATGCATAATTTGAGATTTACATAAAGTGAGAGAATTTTTTTCATAGAAATTCAATATGTTACAATTATAGTGATACTTATGCAAATTATATATAAAAATTTGAATAAAAACTTAAGACACAAACAAAGTAAATACAAAATAAAAACAATTAGTTTTAAAAAGCTTAAACTTGCTTCAATAAATAAAATGATAAGTGCTTAAGAGCTGAAAAATATGAATAATATTTGCATACAACAATTATATCATCTATGAGGGAGTAATTTCAATAATAGTAATTAGTTTTAAAAAGCTTAAACTTGCTTCAATAAATAAAATGAAGAGCTGAAAATTATGAATAATATTTGCTTAAGAGCTGAAAATTATGAGAAATGCTTAAGAGCTGAAAATTATGAATAATATTTGCATACAACAATTATATCATCTATGAGGGAGTAATTTCAATAATAGTAATCTTTTTCACATTATGTTCCAGCTCATAATATTTCAAATTCAAAGAAATTGAGAGTGGGTAAATTGTAATATTACTGTATCATAGAATAAGATTCCTTAAGTTAAGAATTTAATTTGTATATATGTTTTATTTGTAATTCAGAAACCATTATTACATGGCATCCAAAAGAAATTAATTGAATCAGTGATTTGCTTGCCAAATCAAAACAAGAAAACGTTTTCTGTTCTCAAATACTATCATTTTATTTTGTATTTGAGTGAAAATGAGTTTCATCCTGACATTGTAACACACGTAAATCTTTGTGTTTCAATAATGCAGCTGAGGAAGGTCACAACATGTAGATCAAAAATGCTTCTGTAATAAATTGTTTCTCCTTATCAGGGCTATTTTTTATTTTTATATATGAAAAGGAGTTTTAAATATTATTATTTCATTAGTATGTAACACAAAAAGTTTTACAAATTTATGATTTGTTTGAAAAATTTACAAGAACTCATATTTTAATAGCTTTGAGAAACTAAATATCAATATGTTTGATACAGTGAGATTGCAATTTATGTAATGGATATTTTCTTGAGACAAATGCATAATTTGAGATTTACATAAAGTGAGAGAATTTTTTTCATAGAAATTCAATATGTTACAATTATAGTGATACTTATGCAAATTATATATAAAAATTTGAATAAAAACTTAAGACACAAACAAAGTAAATACAAAATAAAAACATAATTAGTTTTAAAAAGCTTAAACTTGCTTCAATAAATAAAATGAAGAGCTGAAAATTATGAATAATATTTGCTTAAGAGCTGAAAATTATGAGAAATGCTTAAGAGCTGAAAATTATGAATAATATTTGCATACAACAATTATATCATCTATGAGGGAGTAATTTCAATAATAGTAATCTTTTTCACATTATGTTCCAGCTCATAATATTTCAAATTCAAAGAAATTGAGAGTGGGTAAACTGTAATATTACTGTATCATAGAATAAGATTCCTTAAGTTAAGAACTTAATTTGTATATATGTTTTATTTGTAATTCAGAAACCATTATTACATGGCATCCAAAAGCATCTTCTTCAATTTAATATTTTAAATACCAAAACTAAAGTGAAATTACCTTTTGTTAAAAACGTCTGTTCTTTATCAATAATCTGGCTACATATACAGCTCCTTAAAAGGAAATATTTTTATTTTTTAAAAAGTTATCAGCCTTATTCTGAGCCCTTGTCAGTAAACAGATTCTTTTTAATGAATTAGAATGGGATTCTATTCTAAAACATTCGTTAAAAAGAATCTGTTTACTGATGAGGGTCTTGGAGTAAGGCCAAAAACATTTTAAAAAATAAAAATAATTCTTGTTAAAGAGCTGTATATGTAGCCAGATTAAAGTAAAGTTTTTTATATAATCATTGCCATCTTGAAACAGTATCATAATATATTAACTAACTGTATAATTTTACATTATATTGGTTGCTAAAGATTCTGCTATCATAATGTTTAAAATTCTTGAGGAGTTTTTGAAATTTTCTGAAATTTGAAAATGAAATTCATATTAATAAATACAAATGTTTCAACTAGAATGTTCATAACTTGAAAAATGCCTGTACAAAAAAGAACAAAGTTTTATAAAAAAAAATAAACAATTAAAAAGAAAACAGCTTAAATAAAAAAAATTTAATGTTACAGAATTTTGATGTTATATTCATGAGTTTAAATATAAAAGTAAATAGATAAAAAAACCAGAAACTTACATATTTCATTAATATTTCTATCCTTAAAACAAATATCTTATATTCAACATAGCAAAAAATTTCTAAGTAAACAGATTTATATGTAGAAATAAATGATGATTATGATGAAAATGATGAAATATCCATAATGCCAATTGTCTTGCCTGACATTGGTAGCATCTCAAGAACACTGCACAAAAGTTTACAAATACTGTACTAGATTTACAAAAAAATACTTACAAATAGTCACAAAAAGCAGCAATTTTAAACAGTTGTAACTCAAAATTTCTCAATACTAACATTACACAACAAGATAAGACATACTTACACCCAATTCAATATCACAGAATCATGGAGCCCCTAGGCAAGGCATTATTAAGAAATAATAAAATTTTATCGTACACTCAGCTGAATACTACGTTCCACATTCTAAAGAACATTAAGCCGCCGATACTTCCATCTAAGCATGCTAGTATATATAGATCCCCATTTATAACAATGATCTTAATAGATCTGAGATATACATGGGTAGTACTACAAGGTCTTTGGACACCCATTTAAAGGAGCACCAAAGCAGCATAGAAAAAGCAAACTTCCATATAGCACTCGTCACTTTTACCACTATGATGTCAGCATTGACTGGAGTAAAGCGTGCATCATCAGACCGATAAACAAAGCAGAAGATATTAGAATCGCTGAAGTTATCATCATTGAAGAATATAATAAGACGACTCAATTTACTTAAACTTAACTTTAAAATATCAAAAAACAGCACTAAACGCAGTTAGTCTTTTCAATAAATTTATTTAAAATTGTTAAATAAACTTTGAAAAACACTGAAAATGTTAGCATTTAACGATTTTAAATAAACTTATTGAAAAGACTAACTGCGTTTAGTGCTGTTTTTTGATATTTATAATACGAAGACCCACATCATAAATGATAACCACTCTATTAATATACCACCACAATGGCTTATATAACCTATATAAGTAATCAACCTCCATCTACCGAATTTTATTGTATATTTTTTGCATTTTATTTTGTTGCACCTATTGTTTATATAACTAATCGATTAATATTTAACATGTACAGAGACTTAATAATTCAATATATTTGCCGTTCTAAATATTTAAGTTTAAATTTAAATAGCATTCTGTAATTTTTTGTTCCAAAACTGTTCTGTATTCTAATTTTTTAATGCTGAAGATGACTTTATCAAGTTGAAAGTACTTCAGTAAATAGTAATAAAGTATTTTCCACTTTGAACCTAGAGCTCATCATTTAAGTATATTTCTAATTTGTAAGTGGAAGACTTTATACATTATTACACAAACAAAATAAATTTTCCTTTATCTCTCCTTAGATTAACTGATACTTGGACTCTATTATTATGTTAACTTTTTCCAGGCATTTCTCCTTTATAGAAAATTTTTAATAATAATAATAATAATAATAATAATAATAATAATAATAATAATGTTCAATTCCAGAAAGAACTAAACTCATTTACTTTCTGAATGTATCATTTATATAGCATTATGTATCCAGTTTTAATGTTAATTTAACCAATATAGATGTCATGATGAGTTTAATTCTTTCATCATGCATGGATATGTCATTATGATGTCAAAATTATTGGAGTTTGTGACACTATTCACTGTTACATCATGATGACATCACATTGGTACTGCAACATCATTATGATAGATATTGACAATAGAGAGCACTGTATTAAGAAATAAGATAAGCCATATGTTACCCCTACACTGCTAATACTTAGCATTATCCATTGGCAATGGCAATAATATAAACTAAAATTGTGATATAAATGAAATTCTATCCTGTAGGTGTAAACAATCCTATAGGATTATAAGGATGCAATATTGAGGTATCATTTAATGGCGGAACATCATTACCAAATTTCATGAAAATCTGCTAATTAGTTCAAAAATTATTAGTGGAGGGACACAAACAGACATGAGCCCAATCTTATAAGCCTCCATTTCCTTTGGAAAGTAGGCTAATAATAATATAATAATAATAATAATAATAATAAGTTAATCAAATAATCTATATATCAGAATGAATTTTGTTATAAGTTAAATTTCTTTGTAATGAATTGCATAACAACAAAATTTCCAGAATAAAGACCAACATTTTCAGTTTTAATAAATCATACTACTAAACTATGTTAAACCAGTTTTAATGAAATCAAAATTTCAATATAATAAATACTTTCTGTGAAAAAAAATTAAATATTATACATTTATTTTTTTATGAATAAGTTTGATACATACTTTGATTCAATCTGGCTAATTTTAGCTTAACAAAATTAACTAAATGATATTCAAATGTCATTTGATGTTCAATCGCATATGAGAAACAAGCATTCCATGCATATTTCTGCACTTGAATTCACAGATTTTGCAAATTTATTTTATTGGTGCTTTAAGTACATTATTTTTTTGTTTTTGTGATTGTTAAAATAAAATAAAAGAACAAAAATATGATATTCTGTGTTAAAAAAAAAACTGACAAAAAATTTCATTTATAATGTCACTAAAAATATATGATTTAATCAAAAGTAACAGTCTTCTTTGACAAATATTAAAATTTTTAAATGATTATAGTTGTTTGACTATTTTTTTAATAAAATACATTAGATAGTAATTTATATTGTTACATAAATTTCATTATAATGAAATTTAAGCTGTATTATTTAAATATTAGGTTGATGCATAATTCCGTAGCGTTTTAAATATAGGTTTGTTAAGTTTGTTTGTTTAGTGTTTTATTTATAAAATTCAGTTAAAAATTTGACCAAATCAAGCAAGCAACTATTCAACAATGTAATCTCCGTCATTGTCAATAACTTCCTGCCAACGTTGGGGTAGTTTTTGGATCCCCGTCTGTAGAAATCTGTTGGTTTTGAGTTTAGGAAGTCATCAATCCAAGTTTGGAGAGCATTAGTTCCGTACACTTCACAGATGTTCCTAGCCGCATTTACTGCACTTGAACCTCGATTAAACTTGTACAGTAGAATATGTCGGAAATGTTCGTTTTTCTTGATCTGACACTCCATCTTCAACAGCGAAGAAATAACAATCGTTTGTAACAATCTCGCTGACAGCTTGTATTCCACAAGACAACACTCCAAAGTAAACAGTGACAATGTAAAAACGGTAAACAAATGAACAGCAATGCAGTGTTGCCAGGCCAAATCAGAACGCTACGGAATTATGCATCAATCTAATATTTTATCTTCAAATACTAATTTTGCAAAGTCGCGGATTAGAACGAATGGAATAAAATTAATTCTAACTAAGCCTAACATCTTCAAATACTAATTTTCTTATATTAAATTGTTTTAATTTACTTATCCAAACAAATTTGAAAATTCTTTAAAATAACTAAATGTTTACAAATCTTTTCACCTTAAATTATGGCATCCTTGTCCAAGAGCAACAAGTGATGAATCTGTTAAATGTGAGCAATTTGATACACAAAGATAATACAACTTTGGACATTTTTGACTAATACATAATAATGATTCATCTGTTATGTTCTATAAAAGAAATTTCAAAATTATTAAATTATGATATAAATGAATAAATTATACAAAACAAAGTTTATACCTACCACACAACCATGTAGATTTATGACTTGTAAATTTGAACAAAATTCTGTTAATTCATAAATAGCTTCATCATTCACCTATTGAAAACATTTGTAAAATATAACTTGTTATTTAAATTTTAATACACTGACGGAAAAAAAAATCCCAACACCAAGAAAAAATTATTGTAGAGTAATTTTTGTTATTTAAATTTTAATATTAAGATATTATTTGTTTAATACGTCATAAATAAAAGATCAATAAAACAAATAAATGAATTAAAAATACTATGGAAATATAACAAATATGTCATAAATAAAAGATCAATAAAACAAATAAATGAATTAAAAATACTATGGAAATATAACAAATAAATAAAATAGATTATATTCTGATTAAATAAGATTATCTAAAATATAAAAAGATATTCATAGTTTTAATCTTTATATGAAAATTAATTATTATTACAATTCATCCTGCAAATGCATATGGCATGTATTTCAAAAACTGCAGATAATAGAAATCAAATGTATAGCATGCATAAAATAATTCAAAACAACCAAATTTTATCCCTAAAATATAAGTAAAATTTTGCTGTTTTAGATTACTTCATATATATTTTTCTCTAGTTAGGATGATTTATAATATAGTATGCATATTTTCCCATAATATCAATATATGAGATTGAATATAGGTTTCATAAAATAACCAATGTATATTATAATATGACTGATAAAAAATATATTTGGATATAATAAAAATCAAAAAATAATTAAATAAAAATTTGTTGAAAGAAAACACAAAACTAATATTGTTTCATTTTAAACGGCTAATTTTTCAATCAGAGGAAGGGAGAATTTATTTGTACCAGTAGCAATACAAGAGGAAGAGAGAATTTATTTGTACCAGTAACAACACAAGAAGAAGGGAGAATAAATATAAAGTTGGCTGAATAGCTTGCTTTTTTCTTATAAAATCAACCTGAAATAATTAATGTTCTTTTAAATATGTAACTCTCTTCAATATACAGATCATTTTCAGAGCTCATTTTTACAAATAATTTATTTGTAATATTAGCATCATACCTTGAAAATAAATAATTACAGTCACAAATTTTCAAGATTAGCAATGACTAATCTAACAGTCACAACTCTGCAAAATTTCTGTCTTAACTATCCAGAAATAAATTCCCAAAAATTAACTATTCTAACACTAAAACATAATTAACACCAGTGCTTCATAACTGTTAGAGAAATCAAGAATACATATTAAAACAAAAGAGGAAAATTTATTTGGTCAGTATTTTTTAACATTTTTGGTCAGTATTTTGTAAAATAAATGGTCAGTATATATGGATATTTTGATCAGTATAAATAATTAAATGTCAGTATCAAATTACATTTGGTCAGTATAATTTA